>JAPZPB010000334.1:0-11339 GCA_037952635.1 Bryoglossum gracile | reverse complement strand
CGATACCCATCTACTTTGAAATTGAATATGGCTTAGCTCGAGTAGAGAGGAGTCAATTCCTTATTGTTGGTTGTGGAACCCAAGAGTTGAGAGAGGCCGAAGTAAGACTACCGCCTCAGGAAATGCTTGACGGCTTTTTGAAGAGCTTGCTCATTTCCAGAAAGTGGGTTGAATGAGGCGGCAGTGGAAAATTCGGGTATAATGTATATTGGGTTGGGAACTTGAATGATTGTAAAGTCAATCTCTCGATCACTCAATTCTAGAGATGAGTCTTCTTGTCCTCTGTTGTAGGCGAATCAACTGGGATTATAAGAATAACGAGGATGTCCTGCACTATCTTCTGGATTGAGACGCATATTCAAATAACAAGGAAGTGACAAAACTGTAAGGAATCGATTGAGAAAGGGAACCAACACTTTGTAATTTAGAGATCATCTTCCGGAACTCCTTCATATATATACGTTCTCAGAGCGAAACATTCAAACCAGCTGATTAAGAGGAATTATTGGAAGAATTACCAGGCTCGTCGTACCAAAAACAAAGTAAGTTGCGGCTTACATATCACATAGCTAACAGGACGTATAGGAGGGGTCCATGCAAGCCAGGGGGATTGGCCAGGGCTCTGGAGACCCGTATTATGCACCTAGGGCCATATGGAAATGGGATTGGCGGAATTGAAAGGCAAGGAAGGGGTTTTGACTGGCAGGCTAATCCCCCCTTTGTCCGAATGGGCTGATTAGCCCACCTTGCGCCAAGCTTAATCAGACGACATGCAAACAAGAGAAGAAATACATCAGATTACAGCAGAAAGTAGGAAGGCAAAATCTCATGCAAATATGTTCCAAGTTTGGATACAGCAGAAAGAGTGACAACAGGGGACTCGACCGCTCGATCGCCTCCTTTCAGTGGCGGCTCAAGTCCTCCCAGTGCAGCGCGCTACTGTGGAGAAAAGAATTCCAAAATCAGACAATGACCAAGTATTTCTCTAGTAACCGCTTCGCCAGTTCCACCGGAAACCCATCCAACTTTATCTCCTTAAACCCCGTTCTCCCCGCCCTTCCCGCAACTATCGAATTCAAAATCGCTTCTTCGGTAGCCTCCGACGCAGCTCTGAACATCGTGTCAATGCTTTCATTCCTGATGATGTCAATGTGGTTAACCTCAACAGGCCCGACGCCATTGACCGGCGCTGTCATGACCCGTTCGTTAGGCTTGTTGGCCGTCGAGAGAGCGAGGATGATATCGCCAGAGTGGTTTCGACCGACTCCATGGCCACCAACCTGAGCAAGACCGACCGCACAATGGCGAGCAAGGCGGTTGAGTTGGTGGGGAAGCATTGGGGCGTCGGTGATGAGATAGATGACAATGCTGCCATCATCTGCTTTCCCAGTGATCTGGTTTCCTTCCTTTTTGAAATGAACTGGCGAGCCCTGCTCCTTCAGGATGAGCTTCCCAATTGGTACTCCACCGACTTGCAAATCATGAGTATGTCCATAATTCGACTGGCAAAGAACACCAACGGTATAGTTCTCATCCTCAGTACTACCCTTGACAACTCTTGAACTAGTGCCGGTTCCTCCGGGAAACATGTGACAAGTCATACCAGCGCCACCTCCATACTGTCCTTCTTGTACTTCGTCCTGTGTCATTGCGTTGGCGAATGCTTGCTGGACATTTTCGGGAAGTAGGGCAGAGTTATAGACGTCGTTCAACCACCAATCAGCAGTCTCACCAACAATTGGTGTTCCGTAATTATGGCTCAGATCAACCAGAGATGTGCCCTTCTCTTTTGCAGTCTTGAGAGTCCATTCCCAGATTCCTTGAAAGACCATACCAAAACTGCAGGAGTTGGTTAAAGCAAGAGGCTGACGGTGTCAATTGCTGGAAGTGGGATGGGAGGGGTGGACAAACTGTGTTGGTGTATCCCCAATCCCTGATTTGCCATGAGCCGCTGACTTCTCCGTTTCCATTGAGAACATGCATCCCAGCGTAGCAAGGGACGTGAAGCTCATCTGGATCGCGGGGAAGAATGACTGTTACACCGTTTCGGACGTCTTCTCCGTCTTCCCCAATTGTCACTTGACCGACACGGACCCCTTCTGTGATGTTAGCTAGAGATGGATAAAGATCAAGTTTCTGGCCTGCCTTTTATGTCAAGAATAGAATTCTTCGGTCCAGTTGGCAATTGGCCGGGTGTGTACCCAACATCCCTAATTGTCATGCGTGCCATATTAATTTGAGCTCAGAGAATAGAAATGCTTGAGATTTTGATAGAGTCGATGGAGTTGTGCTAATTGATGTTTCTGTTATTTTTGACTTCAAGATTGCCCCTCTTATGTAAGAAATCCTGTACCTCTCATGTCGGAGAGCACGACGTGAACTCCGCGATCTAATGCAGCCCACCTCAAGTGTAAAAAGGCATGAAATACAAGATGCCTCATAGATAACGCTGTGTACATATCACTTAAAGCGGCAAGTCTTGTTGTAATTCGCTCAAATTTATATCCAAAAACAGGTTGTGAGGAGATAATTAAGAGGTGCGGTGCGGGGTAGGAAACAGCCAGACTCTGATCAGCAGCGACACTATTCTGACTAAATGCAGGTACAGATTTAAGTGACATCTAAGCCAAGACGCGTCAGAAATTGAATGACTGTTTAATTTAATGCATTATTATTAGCTAGGAACAAAGCAAAAACTCTTCTTGGTGAAATCTCGGGGCACAACGCTTTCTCTCAAACAGTCAACTTTTAGTTGTAAAGTTGGATGCCATTCCCCTCGACTAATACCTAGGTTACCACGAAAGGAAAACTCCGAAGTTTGAGGGCGAGTCTGTAAATCCAAAGAGAATCATTGATAAAGTTCGCAGCCACAGAAAATCTATAAAATCTACCACGTTTCCCCAACTTCAACCGTCACTCATCCACAATAGCACACTCTACTACCTTCACCCTCGCCTTCTCGACCCCCTGCCTCAAGAACATCACGAACTTCTCTCTCTTCAATTTTTCCTCCGCCATCCATTTCTCACTCAGCCCATCGACCTTCTTCCACCCACTGACTTCCGCTTGGTTATTAACCCATCCCACCAACTCACCAATGTACTCCTTATCCTTCTCCCTCAAGCTATGAAACCCTTTCCCTACATTCTTCTTCTTCCTTACTTCATACTCCCTTCTCATCTCTTTTTCACCCAGTGTCCAAGCTTTACCACAAAAGACTTTTGCGATGAGGATTGCCTGGTATTCAAACAGCGTGAAGGTAATGATGTGGCAAGGGACGCCGATGAAAGCCAATGTCGGATCCGGGATATAGAAGATGTCTTTATGAAGATTGTGAATCTGGCTCCCGTCCGTAACCAGAATTGTAGGCGAAGCATCCTCGGGACGCACATCATCGGCGTGGTAACTCGGCAGAAAAGGGAGCGTAAACAAATACCCCGTACAAACCACCACCCTATCCACGCCATTCAGCACTGTCCCATCTACTAACCTAATCTCACCTGGAACCAGCATCTTATCATCAGGAATCTCAAACGACTCCACATCAGGCACACGCTCCAGTGTTGCTGGGAGGAGCTCGAACGGGACATCAGGATCCACACCTCGTGACGTCTGATAGATTTTCTTCGCAAAAGGCGTAGCTTCCCGCGCGATATCCAGGGCCGAGACACCCGATCCGATGATGAGGACGGTTTGGTCTTTGAAGGATTGGGGCTTGCGGTAGGATTTAGAGTGTTGGACTTGGTTTGGCCAGACGGATTTCCATTCCGAGAGGCCGGGGATGTCGGGGACTCGCGGGGCATGGTAATGGCCGGATGCTATGACTACGGCGTCAAATTCCTGTTGGGGGTGAGAATTTGTTTATTTGAGGGTGAGGAGGAGGTTACTTCGATTGATCGTGATTTCTTGGTTTGGGTACCGTGTTGTGTTAGTGTTGTGAGTCTCACTTGCCATTTCTTCTCTATTTTCTTGACTTTCTCGACGCGGGTGCTGAAGCGGATTAAGGAGTCGATTCCGAAATGCTTCGAATAGTTCGTGATATAGTCTTGTTTTGCTCGGACATTTACAAAGTCACCTGTCCCTTCTGGCCATGGGAACCCTTTCAACTCTTGGAGTTTGGTTGAGAGATTGTTGGTGAGTCCCGAGTATGCTGGCCTTATCGAGAATTAGTAATGTAGGCTTTTAAAGAAAGTTTAAAACATACCCAGGAGGTGCAAATAGAAGGCTCTCTTCTTCTCCAGTGTTGTTGCTGATGACTCCATTGATTTTTAGTGTTGAGATATCAG
The DNA here is from genome assembly GCA_037952635.1 of Bryoglossum gracile. Lineage (NCBI taxonomy): Eukaryota > Fungi > Ascomycota > Leotiomycetes > Helotiales > Bryoglossaceae > Bryoglossum > Bryoglossum gracile. Next base: position 7,053 of record JAPZPB010000334.1, on the reverse strand, counting down.
GTGTGATCTCATCATTGTCCGCAATAAAATCTGCTGTTGAAGGCGTGATTGAGGGGTATTTTGGCTCAACTGGAATCCGTTCATCATATGCCCTGTAAATCAATCAGCAGATGACTCAATCCCAACAAAAACCTACACATCACCTACCAAATCCCTCCAGCTGCCTTGGAACGCTCAAAAACTACGACGTCTAACCCGTTTTCCTTCAGGTGTTTTGCGCTCAGAATTCCACTTACTCCTGCTCCGACAACAGCAACACGCTTGATAAATGGCGGCATCTTGTTTGAAGTTGGGATAGTCTGCTATTGATTTCGGAGGACGAGAGAAGGATGGGGTACGCCTCATATGTACGCTTTTTCTCGAGTGGCCTGATGTTTGCAGAGGCGACCTTGCCACTGCCGCCCGTAAAACAGCACCAAGCTTTAAATGCCGGAAAACCAAAGCACGGTTGAAAAACACGATAAGAAAGAAGAAAAGGTACAATTATGGGCAGATATTGACGTTGCGAGGCGGGTAAAACAGGTTCAGGTACGCTTATATCTCGCAATTCGACTTTAGCCTCCGTGGGTACAGGCTGTACCGGCCCTCAGTCCTCGCGGTTACTAACTGCCCTGAAGTTTAGAATTTGGCGGGAGATTTGGGAATTACTTTATGAATTTCCAACTGCTTTGACGCATTCCCAACACATTTTGTTGAGAGGGATTTGCTCTCCCACACTGGTAGGAGAAGAAAATAGCAAGTGAGAATCTCTGCCCTCGGAACAAATGGAGAATTCGGACTGCCTTGCAATTCAAATGCTGCCACAATCCATAAAGCATCTCCAGGAAGTCTTACCTCGTTAACAATGGTAAGATCTTACCTACGAGCGAAATTGAAATCCCCTTGAAATGGGGGGATTATATGTTGAAAAAGAACCCGCTGTGTGCAAATTTGATAATTCCGCAGGGTTAATTCGAATCCTGACTACTGCTCAAAAATATCTGCTCCCACATAATGTCAAATAATCACTTGAGCATTTGAAAATATCAAATTCTTTCTGAGTCTAGATCTGAAGTGCGGGTGATGTCATCATGTCCAGAAGTAGTACGAGGTGTTGGTATTAAGAGGAGGGTAGAACGTATTTATCAAAAGAAAAAGAGTGTGAGAACTCTTCGGGATTGTTTTGGAAAGTGGTAAGTATATTGAACGAGATCGACTGATGCCAAATTTTTGAAATGATACTGCGGCTGATGATGTGAAGGAAATGGATTGATTGTACGGTGAGACAGGGCAACCAGCCGCGCAGTCGCGCAAATCGTACGAAAGTCCCATCCCCTTCCCATCCCATCTCAATCTATGCGCAGAGCCATATTTGCGATCTCGTGGTCCAACCAAGCACAGCTTCAATTGTGCTCTCACCTCCCCCGTCTCACGAAATATGGCGAGGGCTAAAGGAACATTCAACGGCCGGCAAGTCAGCTTCTGCTGAACGAAGTCGGCTCCAAAACCCGCTGAGACTGAGACACAGTGGAACAGAACTACATCGTGTTTTGTTTCCAAGAATTTGGGAAGAAGTGAACTTACCTTTTCCTCGGTTCCGAACGAAAGATGGAGCGGCAACCCCGGTTTTGTTTGCTTCAAATGTATTGATGATTAGCTGCGAAACACTTCAACCGAAGGTCCTCAGCGCACCAACTTCTATTCCAAGACTCCTATTGAATTACAAGATTCTTCTCTCCAAGTTATTCACCCAAATCTCTAACAACCGGCTAACTTATTTAGGACGGGGACATCTTGTCATATCGCGAGATGTGAGAATGATGATGTTGAGATTTGCCAACTTTGAACTCGCCACACGCCCTATTACAGGTTGTTCTTCATCTCAAAAAGGTGGCTTTCCAATGAACTTCTCTTGATTTGTTATTCTAGTAAATTCGTTCTATCGTTACCTCGCATGCTGCTTTGCCTAAGGCTTGGGCAGGAATACTTGGGCGTTGCCAAAACACAGCCAAGATTTCTAAGCGGAAGTCAATTGACAACGCCTTTCTCTCCTGATGTTCTTGTAATGAAAAGAACAGAAACAAATATTGGTTCGCTCAGCTAAGTTCACAGCCTTCGGCAATCAAACAAAATATCTAGTTTCGGATGATTCAGATGACACTGGGCAGTTTGTCAAAATCTTGATCTCTCAACTACTTGGCCAAAAATGGCCAGAATTAAAGCATGAGGTTCAAAGCGCAAGATAGGGAAAGCCCCGTTGTTTTTGTAGAAGACCTTGAATTGCTATTCCCCTATTCCCCTATGAAAGCTATCCTGATATCCTCCTTATGTTACACCCTCCTCTGATCCCAACCACTCCAGTCCCAGCCCGAACGCCCTAGTAGGTATCCCATCCATCAGCCGAGAGACTCCAGGTTCTCAGCTATCCAAAACCATTTACAATGGCTAAAAAAATTTGTTAGTGCTTGATCTGAACGGGAAATCTAGAAGTCATCACTTACTGCGAGCTTGCAAGCGTCCTTGCAAAGAGTGGTGGCAAGACCAAGGGAAGCAACGCTCTGTGAATATGTTAGGATGGAGTTGCAATCAATAGTGCTAATAGCTTACGCAAGCAGCGATGCAGGCATCCTGGCAAATAGTCAAAGCAGTGCCGGTGAGAGTACCGCAAGTGCGCTTCTCAATGGCAGCTCCCTCCATGGTGGGGGATGGGATGGCTGCGACAGCAACGAAGAGAAGAGCGAGGGTGCTGAAGAATTGCATGTTGGCGGTTGTTGGTTTAGAAAGAAGATCTTGTCAAAAGATGATGTGATTGAAGGAATGAGTTGAGAATGTAGTGAAGATGTGTTGTGAATGTGAAGATGTTGTGGATGATGATTTGGAAGAATGATGGGAGATGTCTTGAGCTTTATACACCAGCTCATGAGCTTCAACTTGGCTTCAAAATTTCCTGGAGACACATCTAGAGAGGCTGAGTAGCTCGCTACCTTCCGAGTACGAAGTTCTCAACTCGTGAAGGTGGAAATCGAAGGGGATTCTGTGGCCTGCAGTTTCATGAGGTTCCATCTTGAGATCGGATGATACTTTCTGACTCTCTCAGAATTTTGCGGAAATTTCCGAAACCTCTCCATTAAGGTTCTGGTATCTTTAGCCTGTCTTGGAGATCCATTTCTGCCTCGTTTGAGCTCAACTCAGCCCCATAGGACAATAAAGTCATGGCTTCATGAGGTGATTGAGTTCCATCTTCTCGCTAGAACCCAAATAGACCTTGTGATGTCTGATATCTCGGCCGTTATGGAAGTTACAGCAAGGGCAGTTGTGCCGAGCCTGACAGTACCAACAAGCTGCTAGCTTGCTTAATACCCATGCTATCACATGCTCAGCCAGAAACCTACCTGTGCGGTATCTTGATGCCGGTCTCTGTACAGCATTCGAGTACCTGTCTCGCAAGGTGTGAGTGTGCACAGTTCGTCCCAATATAGCCTCAAGAGTCATGGTAGTTAATGCGTGGAAACCCCACACAAATGCAAGGGCTTATTTCAAGGGTAGAACTGGAGATATCTCTAACTTGTACCGGTAGATTAAATGGGTCAACCTAATATTCTAGCTTCTCACAAGTAACATTTGGTAGTAATTCTACTTGAATTCCACGATTCTGTGATGACAGGATAATTCAAGCGAGAACTAGGAGCGATAGCAGGGCGTTGAGTAACAACTCTTACTTTGTTCTACCGTGATTGACGGCCTACAGTGGATACAGTTGGGTTTCCACGCACTAGCTACCAGCGGCTATACCATCTCATTGTCTCGAAGAGTCGAGAAGGTTCAAGGGAGTCCTAGCTCGCAAGCTTTCTGACAGCTGCAAGTCTTGGCAAGGGTACGTAACGGTTTCTAGAATCAAAACTAAAAAGCATAAAGCTTTTCGACTAAATCCTTGGGAGATCCTCGGCATTGGTGCTGTGTATTGAAGATCATACACCAACCCGTAAGGAAATCCCACCAAACCTTATTCCTCGCTAAGCTCCCCTCGCTCTCCGTGTCTCCTTGTCTCCTTGTCTCCTTGTCCCCGTACAAAGTACTTCGTATCACGTATAACCAGAAAGTCTACAGTAAGTCCGGAGTTTGATTAGAGGTGAGCACTCGGATCACCTGGTGGTTTATTCGAAATCACAGGTTTTCGCACTTTCTGGCGGCTCGCAACACGAGTCCGATTTCAGTTTCATAGGATCTGTACTAGCTGTCTGCAATACCTCCGAAACAACACCCAAGACTGACGATCTACGGCTTGGCCACATCGGACCAGATTGGAATTATTCCCCCCTAATGCCAAATTTTAGTTCCCGCTGCCATGCCACTACGAGTGCCGGTTTACATCGCCGGCGAAGTCTGCCTCACGACTCACGACCTCACGACCTGACAACCCACGAGTCACGAGTCACTGCCTCCAAATATCATACCTAGCGCATGAAGTTCTTAGTCCGAACTGTGCCTTTGTTGACAATGCGGGGTCGAAAGAATCTACAGGTACAGTATAGTACGGTACAGTATATCCCCAGATCGAGTGTGACTTAGTTTAGAACAATCTCACTTTATGATTACTTATCAGACAACCCTTACCTTATTAAAACCACTTTTAGATCCTAGCTCCGCTCACCTGCTGTATGTATGTCGCCCTAGCGCTCCAGACAGCTGGGAGCGGTAACCGCTTCTGACTGCCCCGTGGAGAGATCCTTCACTCCTCATTTTTTGTGTGAAACGCCCCCCCATTGGCTGCCATCCTCCGCCTGAATTCTCGCTCGGTTTTGACGCGTATGTATGGATCACAAGCTCTCATCTCGTCTGAGCCTCAACGCATATCGTCAACTGGTAGCGATGTGCTTTGTGTTTCTTCTGCTTCGTCCGAACTCTGGTCTCATATTTTCTCCTTCTGGAAGTTTTGACTATTCGACGGGGTAAAGCCTATTACCCTGATCTGAAGAGTTTCAGTGATTCTGTCACGGGCTTAGCCTCACTCCTTCCTCATGCGATGGTTGTCCCCGCTACTGACCTCGTCGGCGTGGAGAAGACTGCTGATGGAGTTGGGGGAGAGGGAGAGCATTGAGACAATCCGAAGGCAGACTCGAACTCTGCCTTGCAAGTTCGGTCGAAGAGAGCGAGTTTCTGCGAAGTCCTCAGCGCTCCCGAAGATATATTTAAGGCAAGTGATATCCCACCATTCCTCTCATCATCATCACTCATCACAATCATCCAACAACAACAACATCTTCTTCTCATCTCACTTCTATATCAATCACTTCCTCTCCATCTTCTTTAAGAAACCAACTACCGCAAACATGCAATTCATCACCATCACCGCTCTCTTCTTCGCTGCTTTCGCCGCCGCCCTCCCTACCGCAGACATCACTATTGCTGCGACTCATGAGGCACGCGATCTCGGTATCTCCATCGCAACACGCTCCGTTGCCTCCACTCTCTGCAACGGCGCTGTAAGCACCTCCTCTCCTGCTTTCTCTTCTTACGCTAATACTCCCCCAGTGCGACGTCGCTTGCAACTCTACTATTTTGGCTCTTGCCCAGACTGAGTGCCTTAAAGTTTGCGTAAGTCCTCCTCTCATCTATCTCATTGGAACGTTTACTAATTAGTTTACAGAAGGCAAAGTGCTAGATCTAGAACTGGGTTCTTGGGGCTGTTGGATAGGACGATGGGACTGGACTGGATCCCATGATTTTCCTTGTGTTTAAGCTGGCCAGCTTGTGTATGGGTTTGGGATTTGTTAGTTTTCGTTTAGATAGATAAGGGCACCGGCTGCTTTTCCGAACAACTTGTTCCTTCCTCTCCTCTGCACTGTGATATGATATGAATCTTGCACTCTTACTTGGGCTGAGTTTGGGACAATGAGAATCCAGAATACTAGACACAGGAAACTGCCTTATTTTCACAGGACCAGATAAGGAAATTCCTTACAGCACACTCTTTCTCTTGATACATGACAGGCATTTAATTCTTCACTTTCCCATCGTCCAAACATCCCCTAAGAAAACATCTCTCTGGGAATTGAAGTAACTTCCAACTACAAATGGGATTCCTTCGTTCTCAATAGCAACCACCACATAGCACATATAGGACGTCCTTCTCAACTTTTGAAGGTCTGTTATTGACCAGTAGAGGTTTCTGCGCTTAGGAAATAGAAAATAATATGAAAGTCAGATCACTAATTCAGTTCATTCGCTAAACAGATTGTCAATTCACTTTGCTCCTTTGCTCCCCAAAACCTTAATAGGCCACTGGGCCAAGTAACTGGCCATTCCAGCTCACCCCACTCTCTTGCATAGTACTCAAGGCCCTTCCAGTCCCCCTCTTCTCCCTCTTCCTCTTCAACCACGTCTTTTAGTCTCAGCTGGACAAACCCCCGTTTCTTATCCCAATTCAGACGTTTCGTGATAAAACCTCGTAGTATTGGAACGCCTGCTAAGCGAGAAACTTAGCTGGACGTAATAAAGCGTTAATTTACCCCTTGCACCAAAACGCTTGAGTTGCGAAGCTGATACTGTGTGCTCTCATTGGTCAACCTACAAAGGAACGGAAAGTACGCGCTAGCGGAATTAGTGCCGATTAACCACTATTTTTACCTACTGTGTGTTTTTGGCTCAAGGCACCGGAGAGTCTGAATATGAGATGACCATTGTCTGTCTAGCTAGGACCTCGTCTATGTATGTTTTGGGTGTTTAAAAACATAATTTGCAGCTTGATTTATAACGTCACATATCCACAAACTTGACGAAGCAGGTGGCCAGGAGAAAGGAGAGTAAAAGGGGACGGAGAAAATCGGAAACGTGTCCGTCCGATTTATTCTCGCGATAGTGTGTGCCTTTGAATTTGGAACCGAGGATATTTCTGCTCTTTGTTATCAAGATTAAATGGCTACTCTTGCAAAGGAACACAGACCAGTGCTAGTAACACCAAAGACCACAGCCGCTGGAGAAAGCCAAGTAAAGTAATTTGCTCCCCTATCTACTCCTGTGACTAAGAGGAAAGCAAAGGAGGACCGATTAAATAAACCCGATTCTTTCCGCCGG
>JAPZPB010000333.1:0-43756 GCA_037952635.1 Bryoglossum gracile | reverse complement strand
GTCTTGCTATAATAACTAATTAAGTGCCTATAGTCGGCCTAAAGATTAACTGCGCTAGAGGGAAATTCCCTTAGTTATATAACTTGGGTAACGGATTGTTATAGATAATAGATAAAGTAATTCTTAGTACTTTAGATTATTACCCATAGCTATAGAATATAGTATCTTTATAATCTAGATACTTTAACTATATTAAGCTTATATGCTTAAATAACCAGTAAGCTTTTAATAATTATTAAGCTTAAGGCTTAACTTAATAATAAATAAGCTATTACTTATTAGCTTAAGATTAAATAATATAATTAAGCGCTTAAATAATAAGAGAATAAGAATATAAAAGATAACGAAGCACTTATTAACTATTTTATAAATCTGGTCCCTTTAAAGAAACTATTCCTAGTAGAAATATTTAAGGCAGCTAAGCTAGCTTAAGTATTCCTAGCTAAGTATAAAGTAGCTAAAGTAACTTGCATTTGTAATGCTATATAGTTCGCAGATTCGAGACCTTTTCTGCGCATATAATTCTTTACTATATGCTATATCAACTTAGTTAAATAATTAAACAATTAAATAATTATACTTATCGGTAATATCTAAGACGCCGGCTCTGCTTTTGGCGCTCCTAGGCTCATGGCTCTATTAGTCATATGCTCTTGAGCCGCATGCCAAGCCACTAGCATGCGGACTACCTGTATATATATTCCTTAGATCTCCTTTCCATAGCTCTTTAGTTTTGAATCCTCGAATAGGTTGTGGAATTGCTCCTGCTATCTCAATATCGGTCGAAGCTAAAGAAAAAGGGGGTGCTTATAGCGGTATTATAACAATGGCCTAAATAGGTAAGGTGAGTTGTGGCTTGATATAGGGGGGGTGCAAACTTTTGTCACCCTACTATCCTCGCGATAGTAGCTAGTATACGCGGGGTAAAAACGTTAAGTTTATTTATCTAGTCTAAGTAACTAGAATATATATCTATACGAGTGGCCCGTGCACCACTCCTTACGTAATTATAAGGCTCTTCTAAAAGAAGCTTCAATCTTTAATAAGTCGAAAATTTAGAAGTCACAAGCAGTTAACGAGAACTGAGAAGTTTTACCACATTATATTTTTGTGTTCGTTTTCAGAAAACCATGCCGCACAATCTGCTTTTGCTTTCTTGCTCCTGTTGCTCTCATCTCTGGTCTTTACTGGGGTCGACTTTTGGATACCCAGATCGCTCGCACAGAGCCGAAAACAAGAGCAAAAGGAGCAGAACCAATCTCCTCCTCAAACGCCAAACCCCCTAGCAAAAACCCACAGCTAGTTGGGGGAAATCGAAAAGTAGAACCCCAGCTCAGCGCCTGATAATCAAACGCTCACATGTTTCTGGGATGTGGTAAAGGATCTAACCAATTACAAGACTATCAGACTATGTACACGAGAAGGTAAGAAAGAAATTGCGAGGATGTCGTGTGCAGGTAATGTACATGGAGGTGTGTAAGAGAATTAGTTGAGTGTAGAGGACGTATGCTTGCGGAAGCAAGAAAATGAAGAGTATGAGGTCTTCAACTTGGTCTATCAGGTATGGAGGTAGAAAGGTCCCGAGAATCGTTCTCTTCGGATATTGTTTGTTGGTCATCTAGAGCAGCAATAAGCCACTCTCTTGTGCGCAAAATTTGAGAGACTCGACACCCTAAAATACTCTTTGGTCTCCGAGGACTGCGGCTGCTAGGTTCGAGCTGTTAGATTGTTCATTTAACCAGCAGTTGTAACTGGGTTTCCGTTTGAATCGGTCTGCGGGTAATACCACGCCGACAGAGCGATTATGAGATACAGGCATTGCAGAAGCATGCCTTCTAACCAGTCTGTAGTATAGAGGTCAGCAATCGGAGGTGAAATGTATAATGGTAGAACTTACGAGATTTTCCATCCCCAATAAGGTAGTTGACTAGAAGGACGGCTACGAAGAGAACGGCAACTTGGAAACCATCGAAACTTAAAGTCATCGCGTCGTTGCCCATAATCCATCCAATAACGATCAGGAGTGGAATGACGAAGAGAGAAATCTGCATACTAGAGCCGACGGCGACACCAATAGCAAGGTCCATTTTGTCTTTGCAGGCTACCGTCACTGCTGTACTATGTTCTGCAGCGTTTCCGACGATCGGGAGGAGAATGAGACCAACGAATTCGACGGATATACCACCGCTATCAGTGATAGCACTGATTCCATCGACCATAAACTCAGCGCAAAGACCAATGATAGCGGTCGCTCCTGCCAAGGTGGCCCAGGCAACGGCGATATGCAGCTGTGGCTCTTCAGGCTCGTCATCAGCGTCTTCATATGCGGTGGAGCTGATCAACTCGTCATTTGGAGGTCTATCCTCAAGTCCTGAACGTCCAACTCCAGCTCCAATGCCACCGGCCTTAGCAAGACCCTTGGAAATAGCTCCTTGGGGCAGAGCATGCTTTCTTGGTCTGGCTGCTACCTTCTGACTCTCCTCGTTAAACATGTCCACATGGGTGTGGAGTTGGAAGTAGAGATATCCAAGGTAAACGACCAAAAGAATAACTGCGGTTCCACGAGAAAGAGCAGCAATTGGCGCATTTGTGGTAGTGCTGAATTGATCGAAGCATGTGGGGATGATAACACTTCCAACTGCCAAGGCGAGTAAACTGGCTGCGGTCTGGGCAACGGTCTTGTTGAAGAATTGTTCCTTCCGGCGGAGTCCACCAAAGAAGAAGCACATTCCCATGACGAGCAATAAGTTCGATAGGATACTGCCGATAAGCGAGGTTTGCACGACAACGACTTCATCCTTGGCAAGAGCGATGATTGCAACAATTAGTTCGACAGCGTTACTAGGTCAAGTTAGGAGTTGCGCAAGCGATTGAATGGAAAACGTACCCAAAAGAAGCATTAAGAAGCCCACCCAGACTCTCACCAACATGTAAAGAGATTTCCTCCGTCGCAAAACTTAGCATGCCAGCCAAAGGAATGATAGCAATGAAATTGACACAGAACACAGCCTTTCCATCCACACCAGCATAGTTGAGGGCAATTCCGACAGGGGCTGCAACAAGCAGGACGTTGACCCAAGAGTTAAAAATTGTCCGACTCAACTGATTCCGGAGGGTGAAAGGCTCATGCTTTAGGATCTTTCCCTTGTACCAGGGCCGCGGCTTCGAATCGTCCTCCTCTGCGGACTCATCCTTCTCGCCTTTTCCACCAAAGAACTTTCCAACAAACCGTTTTCGGGCTTTTTGTTCTGGGCTGCCTCGTCTCGCCGATGGTCTCTCGACTTCAGTCTCTCCACTATCTGTTTCCCGTTGTTTTCCAGATGTGCTCGCGCCTGAAACAGTAGCCATTTCATGTTCGCCTTCCTTCGACCTCCGAGCCTCCTCATCTGGATTGAAGCCCCTCGAGTTGCTGAACGGCTGGGAAGCGTATCCAGGGTCTGTTTGGCTGGGTGACAGTGCTGTGCCTTGGTCCGGAATAACTCCCCCACTTGTCCTACCTAACTCGGGATCTTGCTGGGCTCTCCTTGCTTGGTCGCCAGCCCATGTACTCGATCTCGGCATGTTCTTGCGGAAGGGGTTGTAGGAGTCGCTGTACCATGCTTCCTTTCGAGCATCGCGCTTGAGCTTATCTAATCCGGACATTGTAAGTAAACGAGTTTAATTGAAGAAGAATAGAATAGAATAGAATCAGGCCCAAAGGCAACTTTGGCTATGCGCAAAGGGTGGTGGTGGACTGACGCATGTTCATGATTAGAGCTTTGTTTGGAAAATGAAGAAGCCGGGGAGATGCCTGGGGCGACTGGAGGAGTGTTCAAGTATGTCTGTATGTGTGTACGAAGGTACTGTATGCTTGCTCGGGCAATAATGGCGCACGGGGTGGGCGGAGCGGGCTCTAGTCGCAGGTGGCTCAATGTTGTGTCGAGTGTTGATTGGGAGCAGTGATTGGATATTGGTTGGGGCGTCGAATGCAGCAAGGGCCTGGAGGTGCTGCACCGTTGCTTCTGGGGAAGAAGCACAGCGTGTGTGATACTGTGTAATGAATCTAGCTTCGGGCCCCGACTGGGTGCGTCGTGAAGGGCGCAAATCGTGGACCGTCGGGAGCTGCTCGGGCGATGAGGGATGAGAGAGATTGTGCGCGAGGCAGATTGGGCTGTGGAGAGTGTCAGTCAGTATTGTGCTTGTGCCTTGCTCGTGCTTTGCTCAGTCGGTCAGTCAGTCTCTGCCGGCTACTGCTGTCGGGAGGAATCTGCGACGAACAAAAGATGAGGCTTTTGATGGAACTTGCGCGCGTGCTGAGATTTATTTTGCGCGCTCCAGCCGAGTATGACTCTGTCTCTGATGCGGTAACGAGTAACGACCGACGGGGTGCTGCAGGTGTTACCACTGACCTGCTGTGTTGAGTAGATTGTCTCCTGGGCCCTGACCGCTCTGTTGGATCTGACTAGAATTATCTGACGATTGCGCCGGGCGGGGCTCGCAGATTGGTGAAGTGGTGAAGTGGTGAAGTGGTGAATTATCGAGTGATGAAGTAGCAATTCCACTGTTGCACGCTTGCACGCACACACCGAATATTGCGATCTTATCAATCGATCCGGGAGAAACAAAGGACCCCAGTGCGAGGTAGCAAGGCGCACTCAATATTACCTGACTGGACGGCGTTCTGGAGATGCGTAGATGCTTCGTAGTTGAGCGTTGCACACAGCCTCGTTCCGTCGAATCGGCGGTTGGGGGCGTATTTGTTATGCGGTCTGGCGAAACAGAGCGCTGACAGGAGAGCCTTATTGTGGCACAGTCCGGAACTGGCTCCTAGCAACAGTGCAAATACGGCGAGGAATGAGGACTGAAGAATGAAGGTATCTCGACACGGGAATTCGGGCAGCGCTTCTGAGGGAGAGGGAGAGCGAGAGGGAGTGGGAGCCAGGGAGCAGCGCGGTGTTTTTTTTAAAGGTGGTGGGATTCGGGTTGATTTGATTCAATTTTGCTCCCGGACACTTCTGGCTGGACTTGGCATTCACTTCATGGGCAATGGGGAATGGGGCTGCCGCTTCTCCTTGACTCTCGAGTCCTTGGCAACAATTTGAAGCAAATTAATTGGGGACAGAAGCAAAGTGAGCAAAGGGGAGCAGGGAAGGCAAGGAAAGCAAAGCGCTTTTAGCTTTCTAACTTGTAAGGGATATAGTACTGTACTACAGTACAGCAGCACAGTACAAGTGCAGTACAGTCAGTAGTACAGTCAGTAGACACAGGGCAGTTGGGCCATTGCACAACCTTCTTTGTCCTCCACGTACAAAGATACTTGTCCCGATTAGGTACCGGAGGAGAGACGAACAAAACAACTGAGATGGCATCCCAATGATCGCATGCAGGCTGCAGCTGAGGTGAGACTGGGTGCGGTTCGTACTCTCCGTCGAGATGCGCGGACTCGTGGGGAGAGTACTAATAGTGCGGAATACCTTGGTGGGCTGCTATTTTTTATCTTGAAGGTATTATTATTGGGTTGTGTTATGCTATATCAAGTTCATACCTCTTACCTAGCCTATATTATTATTAGAAGAGGATCCTAGTTGGAAATCAAGTGGAAATTATTTAGTAATAAGCTGTTTTTATTTACTTTAAGCCTATTAATAATAGCAAGAAACCAAATATAAAGCTGTGTAATACCAATATGAGGGGTAGGCAGGTGTCGAATCTGATTCACGATACTTTCAAAAAGTCCTACTCAGTTAGTGACTGCAGCTGGCTCGTCATAGATTCTGCATTCCTTGATTCATACCCCCACCAGCCCCTAGATACACAATGCACAATACAGATTCACAGGAGCAAACTCTCCTTCCCCTGCTTGCTTCACTGCTTCACTGCTTCGCTGATTCACTGCTCCCGTTCACTTCTCAATACCGGCTTCATACACCCATGACGGCAACACATGTCCACTCTCTCAACCAAGAATTTCCCCCTCTTGGCACCTTGGCGGCCCTGAAAACCAAGATCTCTCAGCGAAGTATTCCACAATTACAAGCACTACAAGCACTACAAGCACCTTCAAGCTCACCACTACAGCACCTACAGTAGCTCGGAATGCCACATCTGCCACCTCTCACTTCGTTGTCGCTGTCAAGTCCATAATGTCCGATCGCCAATGGCGCTCTCAGCCACACTTCTAGAAGACCCGGCCAACACATCAAACGGTCGACGAGCAAGCATCATCGTGCAGCGAGGATCACTTGATCTCTTCTCAGCCAATCCCCGACTCCTTCTGTTTGCAATTTTGCAACACAGCTCGGTACTTGTCTTGTGGCTGGGGCCGGAGAGCGGTAATTAACGAACAGGGACGCGGACGTTTGGCGAATGAGTGTACTGGTAGCATGATTGTAAACGGATGTGTTTCGTATACCTTCGTATGCTTGTTAGTCACGTGTAATGTTGAGATCGTGGCAGTGTTGGGCTGGATACAAGACGCTTCAATGTTTTCATGTGTTGCGAGATTTGGAATTCTAGCATGAGCTGTAAGCTGTCAAGTGGTAGCAAACGTTGCTCAGTTTGACTTCTGTTGAGTTCTGTGGCAATTTATTTGATGCTCGGGGAGAGTTTATCTTACTGTTGCTCTTTAAATTCGCCACGGGGAAGCTTGAAATCTCGAGTCCAGCTTGAGACTACTGGGCAAGAGTCCAGAGCCCCGGGAGTGGAAAGCACGATCATCCCACAATGGCTCCAGGAACCGTAGCCAGTTGTCACGGTTTTGAGGGTGGTCATGTCTACAGTATCTTTCTCTAGTAATCACGCTGTTTGGAGAAGTTTTGAATACCAAGATCTGTCACTCAACTACCATACTATCGTCTTCGAATACTTATATTCCTTCAATTTCCTGAGCTCTACAGCTTTACTTCACCCGTGGATCATTTCTGAGTGGCCGTCAGACAACATGTCCAAGGAAATCATCAGCACAATGATCGGGCTCGTCAAGGATGTGTTCCTGAAAGGAGACTCCCTCCAACCGGCCAATTGCGCGAATCCAAAATACGGTAAGTCCATGAAGATACCAAAACTCTATCACAGTTTTGTGAATTCAATTATGCGTCCAGGCCCTCCGTCACCACCCCCGCTTCCCCAAAGTCACGTGCGCACATCCTCTTCGTTTTACTCACTACAATTCCTCTTTCCCACCCCGCCATCACGGCTATTCTCAACATCTCATGGCTTATTTGATTCAGAGGTGGTTGAGAGCATGTCATTTTCGACATCGAGGAGGGTGAAGGTGAGGAAGGAGAGCCGGTGCGGATGCCTAGGTGCAGAGACATGTTTTCAGAAACTTGAAGCCTAATAACATCTACTTACTGTACATCTTATTTGGTAGTTTTTGAGCCAAATGCAAATATTGCGCTAGCCCTTGGCTTCTTAACGATTCCCAACAACGATTTACCGTCACTTAACATGCACCTTCGGATATTAATAGGATTTGCAAGTCTAGTCATCCACGCCCACGAACTTCACCACAACCATACACGCACTTAGCCTTTACCTTTCGCTGCCTCATTTTTGGGACGTCACTACAGCCCTGACAAGGAGCTCAGAGATTTTGAAAAGCTCTCAGGTCGGACTGAGCCACTAACATACAGCGGCTCCCATCCTCACGATTAGAGGAGACGAGCTTTGACGCGCCGTACCAGCATCCATTCTTCAAACGCCAGCCGCCAATACCAGCTGCTGAATCTTCGCGCTAACTTATAAACGATAATCATTCCTCATCAAAAATGGTGACCCCGTCATCGCCGCATTCCCAGCCAATGTTGCACATCGCACCTCGTTCCTTGACCTACCACAATAGCTTTGGGATGATGGTATGTGCCCCTTTTACGTCAAGCGAGAGGTTCCTTGTGATCTAGGCATGGGTTGTCTTGGGATTAGAGAATACAATTTGAGAGAGTAATGGACAGCGCTATTAGCATGGTTTTGAATCTCGTCGGGACAAGGTATTCTGTCAGGATAGATATTCAAAAATCATAATCCATGAGACCCGTCTATTGTTATTACAAGCCTCGCTCTTAAGCGAGAGCATAGTGCTTCGTCTGAGACAATGCGGAAGGAAGAGATGGGTGTTGCGTTGGAAGATTTGGGGATACCGTTTGTATGCGGCTTCTATTCATTCTCCCTTTGAGTGCTGCCATACTAGAGGTAGGCTCTCCATGGTCAACTCGAGGTTTGTAGCGTTGCTTCGATTGCGGAGTCCGGTGACCTCAAGCCAAGGAGCCAGAGTCTCCCAAGTCCATTCATCAGGGAAGTAGAATCTATTATTGCCGTAGAAGATAAATTCTGTTTCGCCAGCGATAACAGTACTAATCTAGAGGAGATTCTGGGCTGTATGCTGGAGCTTGAGGGTCGTGAGTCGGTAGTCTCCTGGTGATCTCTGTGTTAATGCGGTTATACGGGTCTAGGCTTGTTGCGTGGTCCCACCATTTAGCTCACAGTGCGACTTCATCGCTGTGGCAATGACTGATTCCCCGATGCGTAATAAGAGCAAGGCTGTAGATTTGATCTTGAAGCTCCCGGGGTAAGTTGAGGAACGAGGTGCGGGGTGCAGCATTCAGAGTCCGAGATATCGTGAAAGGGGGCTCTCGCTTCACAAGAAAGGGGTAAATGGCATAATTATTACGTTATCTTAAGAAAAGTTAATAATTAGAAAGTCTTAGAAAGTCTTTATTGTCAAGTTCGTCCGAAACTCAGGATCGAGCCGGGTTAATCGCAAGATAGTTTTAGGGCGTTCACCTCCCAGGGTTGCCTTACTCCTTTACTTTGTTACACTACACCGCTCGGGAGATGTCCGTGTGTCGAGGAATAAAAGTACTGCCGGCAGGATCAGGTAACTTTTCCCATCTTAATCTCACATTTTCCCCAACAAACATCATCACGAACTCGCAGACCCAGCATGGCTTCTAAAACACCCCTTAACTTCAAGGGCTTACCCTATGAAATGCGATGTGTTATCTGGGAAGCTACTTTCGAGCCCCGCGCAATTCGCCTACACCAGGAGGAGATTCCGGAAAGCAGCATACTTCCTTTCACATTTCTCATTGTAGGGTCCATCCCCGGTATCCTCAGTGGTCATAACCAATCCAACCAGGCCTTAATGTCTGCTTTCCTTACTGTCAGTAACATCCAAACCCCTGCTGCCCTTTCTGTCTGCAAAGAATCGCGCGAGATTGCCCTACGCAACCGATATATCCCGTGGAGGATGTTCAATAAGGACTTGAAGTTCAGAAGCATCATGTGGGACCCAGCCATGGATATTGTGGACCTTACAGGCGGATATCCTGCGTTACACCCAAACGCCCCTCGCGGCAAATCACGAAAACCCGAAGTTCTCTACTTAATAGAAAAGCAGTTTCCAGAACAAATCAAGGAAGCGATGACTCTGGCAGTGTCATCCCAACTCTGGCAGGTCTTTGGCAGAGGAGATGAACACACCCAGATCAACAACATATGGCCCTTGATAGATTGGACTTGTTTGAAGGAGCTAATTGTTGTGATGGATGAGGAGCTGGAGAAGATACACGTCAAGCATTATGCAAAACCAGCAGGCAGACTTGACAGCGTACAAGCGTGGACTTTACCAGTGGATATTGAGGTCAGAGCCAACGTTCTCGCTATGGGTAATCATACTAACTTGGACTAGAACCAAATTGAACTTCTGCGCAATCACTACTGGAAGTACGGCCCCGAGTACCATCCCCTGGGACCAGTACCAAAGGTACGAATTGTCCAAGGCAAGGAGGATGAGATGGAAGAGGCTATATTCCGGGACGACGATATACAAGCTGTTATTCGATGTACTCCCTGTACATACTTCGACTAGTGGGGTGCGAATGGAATAGGCAGTTTCTCGGGGTACAGGTGGTGTTGACGGACAGGACACTGTGGATAGTATGAGCTATTCGTTATTTGCTAGGTATGACATAGAGACTGGCTTAGTCTGGGACTTCATGGGGGGGATTTGAGGGGCTGCATTATGGCTCCTTTGCCTGCGCCTACAATTGCGTCGATTGCCGCATGACTTTGAGGGATAGATTATGGTGAAGTCTGAGGAGTCAACTTCGACCTTACGCGCCGTGAGTAGTCAAATAAAATTATTACTTAACAAGCTGACGATGCATGCACTCCGAGAACGTCTTGATTATTCACTTCGTCCTGGATATCTTGATTTTTAACATCATCTTGACTATTTCGGCGTGCTGTCAGCTGTCCGCGCACGCTACGAGAATTACGCCTTCTTGGCCAGCATCTTCTTTGCATGCTCCACCCCCAAAACCTTATAATCCCCTGCTCCATAGTAAATCGAGTTTACATCGGCCAAGTAGCTCCCCGGTACACTCAGATTGTCCGTTCCAAACTGCCAGATCTGATCTGCAGCCAGCCCACTCTTTAGAACTGTCTGCTGCCATGGTCCCTCGGTCGGTGTGTGATTACCTGGGAACGGCGTTCCATATTCCTCGAGTATCACGGGTTTTCCTTGAGCAGCACCAATAGCATCATGCTGCTCTATCCACTCAGAACCCCAAGTGTAGTTGTAGCCCCAGGAGTCGGGGTACAGATGGAAGACTCCGTAATCGAGGGTACGAATCTTAAGATTAGCAGCGAAGTCAACACCTTCGGAGCCACTGTAGGCGTAGCTGCCATCTCCATACCCATCAGCAGGTGCAAGCCATCCTTCGTCCCCGAGAGTGACCATGTGTTCAGCATCTAAGCTCTTAATGTATTTGGAGATCTCAGTCGCCCAAGTTGTGATGACTGAGGAATCGCACCCGTGACATCTTGGCTCGTTGCATAACTCCCACGCGAACACTGCACTCGACTTCTTGTATCGGGTCACCAGTGTTTTGATATAGTTCTTATACGCCTTCTGGGCCGTAGGATCGGTAAAGAAAGTTGTGGAGTTGCTTCCAAAGGCGGTAGAATATGCTCCAATTCCTCCATAGTCACCCCAGTTGTTCACAAACGGAAGAACAAGCTTGACGCCATGTTTCTCAGCCGCCGAAACCACGTAATCGAGACGCTGGAGACCGTCGGGTCCGAAGTTTATGTAGGAGCCGGTGGAGTTGAGAACCTGGAAATATATGCTATTCGGGTCTGTGTTGTAGGCTGGGGGGATGGTGTTTACGTCGCCAAATGCCCACACTCGGAGGATCTTGTAGCCAGTCTGAGAGGTTAGTAATCAGTCCCAGTGAAACAAACTAGTATTTCATACTGCCGCAATTTCCGAGAGTGCAATGTCAACATCTGTGTTTTTGCTTAAATGAGCCAACCACCAGGCATTGCTTCCTGTGAAAGTTAGTCAAAGTTTAGAGAAAGAAACGCATGCATGGGCATACCAGCAAAGTATTCCACTTTCCCATTAATCTCAAACAATCTGCCAGCTACCTTTGCATTTCGTCCACCTGTTCCAATTGGATAACTGCAAGCTGGTTGTTGGGTGACAGAGGAGGAAAGGAGAGCAGGAACAGCCAGGGTCGATGAAAGGGATGCTAGGACGAAAGGCAAGGAGAGTCTCATCTTGGGTATTTGGCAGCAAGTTGAAGTTCACAGAGCTACAGACACCAGGGGAGATTGGAAGATTTTATAGAGTACTGGTATTTCATTTACCCCTCGGCTTGGAAACTTGGGTCTGGAAGACGAGACCTCTGGAGCTATGGAACCCCTCAATATTTCGACCAACCAGCTTCGTCCCAAATCAAGAATGTCAAGCCCAAATGAATTAGACAATAGAAAGTGGTTCTAAGAAACGGACTCAAAATATCATGAAAGTGAACATTTATCCGAGGCGGAACCTCACTCTCCGAGACACATAAGGACAAGCGTCTCAATTTGAATTCTGGGGACTCTAGAAAGTGAGCAGAGATCCCTGCCACTTAGCGTTGGCTCAATGCGAGATAAATAATATCCTGCTACTACTGGGTCTTTCCGTGAAGCTCGGGAGGGGTAGGCTGCGGCTGGAGGGACTTCGACTTAATGTTTTTCCGTGTGGAGTGAGGAAGCCGATTCGTGAGAAACTTAGTCGTCTCGTCTGCGAGCAAAGAGAACCGGGTATGGAACGAGTAGAGCAATGCCGAGTGGGAGATGAAAGATCCCTGGGAGTGGTAGGGAAAGTACTGATACCGAGAACTTCGGATCAACGCTCCGGCGGAGGTAGGCCCGTGAAATACCATATACGGACTCGAGAAGTGGGGACCTACAGAGTGTAGAACTTGCTTGAGTGCACCCAGAGTCAATCGTTTGCTAGACAGCAGGGGATCTCTCCAGCTACTTGCCGCAACGGACTAACACTCCCCTTGTAGGTCGAGCTCGCCACCAGGAGATAATTCCCTCCTGTAGAAATGCTTTCATGAACCGGGTCCGAATCTGTAGAACTGGAGAACTGGAGATTCACAGACCACTCGATTTTGGGCTGGGACATCACATTCTTTAGCAAGCATTAGCATCTTCAGGTTCAGGCAGGGAAGTTTATTGTGTGAGACCAACCTTTCGCTCATAGCATCTCTCATCGCTGGTCCTACTTCCCTAACGCCCAAATTAACGCCATAGCAAAGTGGAAAATTCTTGCCTCGAGAGTCCTGTGAATCCTCTAACTCCAGGTGGGTGAAGATCTGGTAGTAGTATCTGGTGGATCAGGCAACAGCATAAAGATGTGCCCACCTTTTGGGCTGCCAGCCAAACCAGGACCCTTCTTTGCGCGGCGGTAATGGTCTTGGTAATGTCGATAAACTCTTGCTTGTCCTCGGAACCCAGTTCAAATTGTTATTGTTACCAAACCGAAATCGCACATCATGTGTTCGTTGCGGAAGGAGAACATGATTGCAACGGGCAGTCGTACATGCTTAAAGTCGGGGACTTGATCGAGATCGCAGACATAAATGACGGCAAAGTTCTTGATTGACACGATTGGTGATACTTGAGAGAGTTAGAAGAGCTACTTGGGGTCAAAGAGCAGGTATTATAGTAGATACCTCATCGGGCGCATGCAATCGCGACCGAAGCGGATGATGACTAGGCGCTCTTCTTCTGACATGATGGGTTGGTCGACATGCCAACCGGTGATCAGATAAGGAAGTACAACTGATCCCATTGCTGCTGTGTAATGTGGTGAGAGGTTGCGATGGTGTAGTTGGGAGATATTGAAGTTCGAGATAGATTTTAGGAGGGGCGGGTTTTAGCGTCACCATGTGACCTGCCCCTAGCTGGACTGAAAAAGCGGCATTATATGCCTAGCTTCACTCTAAAATTCAAGTCGCCGTTGATTATTTAGATCATTCAAGTAATCTGAGGAGCTCTAGGAACGAACCAGCTTTGAATTTGCCAGTGAAAATTCAAGAGATTCTGACATATTAAGATTATCTTGAATATCAAAGCTGGGCGGGCTCTCCAATTATTAGTGCTGCTTTCTGTTCAGCACGCCTGCCTCGCCGATGCTCCAACTACTTCCAACCCGACCTTAACATCCAAGTGAAACTGCCCTTCTGTTCGAAAATCACTTCGCCTTTGTATTTTACTATCCGTTTGAAGAATACTACCCCCATCACAAATCTTAGTACATGTCAGCATATGTTTTACGTGATATGACGACGACCCCGCCTGTGAAGTGGGGTAACTGTAAAACAATAAGCAAGTCAATGAAGTGCATGGGAGCTAATCGGGGGTATTTAACATATAGGATCTCTTCCTCGCCCTTTCTGTTCTGTTCATCGTCATCTACAGTACCTCTTCCTTACACAATGTCTCACAAGATTACTCTCTTGGACATTCCGAGCAAAGGCGTAAGTGTTACCACTCCAAGGTTTAAGAGTCATGAGATTCATGGAATTCTAGCGTTGCTTCTGCTGGTCTTTGAACTCTTGGAAGACTCGGCTTGTGTTGAATTATAAAAATATCGATTACAAAACCGAATGGGTCGAGTACCCAGATATTGAATCCAGACTCAAGCCACAGTTTATCCCCAACCCCCCCGTATCCTCTAACCCGCTAATTATCCCAAGTGTTCCTCCAAATCCCCCAGAAGATACAGCATATACTATCCCGGCGGTCCAGTTTGAAGATGGGTCTTACATCATGGATTCCAAACCCATTGCTCAACATCTAGAGAAAGAGCACCCGACGCCACCACTCCATCTCGACTGTCCGATTCTCCCAAAAGTTGAAACTCTCCTTCCAAAAGCTCTCAAACCACTTGTTGGAGTGTGGCTTCCCAAGGTTCCTGTAAATCTGTTGAATCCCCCTTCAAGCGATTATTTTTTCCGTACGAGAGAACTTGAATTTCAAAAGCCCTTGGTCGAAGTTGCAAAAGAGCGGGGAGGGGAAGAAGCATGGATGGAAGCCATGCCCGCTTTCAAGGAACTGGCGGCACTGATGAAAGCAAATGGTGGACCTTTCGTCATGGGTGAAACTGGTGAGTTCTTTCTGCTATTTCGGAGTTTGTTAGTAATCTCGAAAAGTATCTTATGCCGATTTTGTCATTGTTGCCGCTTTGCAATTTTTCAAGGTGATCGACGAAGATATCTATCGGGGAGTTGTCAAGATTGATCCTGCTTACGAGATATTGTATAAGGCATCAGCTCAATGGCTTAAGAGGGATAATCATTAGTTTCCCCGCATATCTCTACGGCCATACATTCACCAAGAGCGTCGTGACTACTCTCTAGAGACTTTAGGACCTTAAATAAATCTCGAATAAATACCAGCCCTTGAGAATTGGCCTTAACGTGATTATTTAGTTGACTCGAGTACTCGAACTGGGTTACGCAACGAAGTAAGTGGCCGCCGACCAGTGTCTCACCTACGAACTTGTTATCAAAGTGGATAGCAGATGGATAGGAGAAGTAGTCGACCTCTTCTTCCACGCTAGTGATGAATGCGTTTTGGTATGACTTAGTGATTCCGTTAGTGGTCTTTTGCTATCGCAAGGAAATCAGGGAGTGTTGAAACTTGAAAGGTTGATCCCATCTGGCCTCTTCGGAGACTTGGGTCTTACGTCGTGTAAGGATCGAATCTTTTGATGCCTCCATGGAAATGGGCCTAGTTTCCGTACAAGAAGTGAGGTTTGATAAGCGCCGCAGACGAGTAGGTGTCTCTGCGCACATTTCTGCGGGAGGATTCCCAGCAGAAAGTCAAGGCCCCGCCGCCGCCTGATCTAGTAACTGCATGGGGATTTATTTTGGGTCTCCTGGGATGAAATGCAACAAGAGATTGTTGGTAATGTCCGTAGAGCAGTTGCTCAGTTATAGAATGTCATTGAGGTCTGTCGTTAGCCTTATATAAGTTAACCAGGGGCCTGGAAACAGGTATTGGCATACTTTACTTGATTAATTAGGCATTGTAAAGCAATAGAGCCAAGAGGGAACTCTTAGTAGAGTCGCGAGATGATTGTCGTTCCTTTTCTTTGTGTTAAATCTTCAGAGATCTCCAATATCTCGTCTTGGAACTTCTCGACTGCAATCTATGTAACGCATTGGATAATTTCAATAGGAATCTATAGACTTTGGCTTTGCAGGGCTCCAGTATTATTTCATAGTGGCTTCGAACTTAAAGCACTTATTGCTTCCTGGAGCTGTCACCAAAACAGACGAGGGAACCGGAAGATCCTCAAAGAGAGAACTAATATCAGACGATGCATCTAACAGGAAAGAAATAGACACTTCGGAAAACTTGATGCTGCACCAAGGGCTTCCATAGGTTCGAATAGGAGCTTGGAAATCTACTTCGAAAGAAAAGTACGATTCTGTCAAAGGTGGGCCCGTGGGAAGCAATTTCAAGTTGTATGAGAATGAGAGCCTCACTCGAGGCAGAATAAATGCCAACCGCCGTGGGGCGATTTGCACCGTTGAGGCGGCTGGCTAGAAAAGGCACACTTGAGACCTGTCTAATTGCAAGAAACCAACTGACCGCAGCAAGTTTCATCACCATACCTCCCAAAATAACAAAATTGAATCGCGTTGTATCTGTTTCTGATGAGGTATTGAAGAGCTGGTCAAATTTCGTGTGGCCTTCGGGGTAGCTGGTGCGTTCTTCATTATCTTGAAGGCACTTCAGAGGTGTATGTGGGCTTTGTCGTCACGCCCCTGAAGGGGTGGCAGTAAAAACCAAGCTGGCCCAATAATCTTTCAAGTCTGGGAAAACTCTTTATCACCTATGCCTTTGCGCTACCATGGGATCCTACGACCGTCATCCTGTTCATTTTGTTGAACCCGGATTCGTAAAATAGAAAGAACCTCACTTGCGCAGCTGTGTTCTACAGCCCCTAAGAACTGGTAGTGAGTTGGTCCTAGTTAGGCTTATTAGGTAGCTGGGAGGACAGCCAAGTTCCAGAATTCTAACGATGGCTCGGAAATGAAGGAGTTGACAAAAGAACAGAGGAAAGAACCGAGGAGGGTTACGGTCTTGATCACTAGCTATAAGTTCTTCGAGAAAACGGGAAAGGTGGTTTTGCCATAGACGTTGAAGCAACTGACGGAAGAGTCAACTACTTAGGAGGCATTGTAAGAGAAATGAGCCATGGTTTAAGGACGGTTGAAAAGCTGAAAGGGGAGTGGAAATTAAGACCGTGGGAGATGTCACACTTCACAGCGCTGGTCGCTATCCACTTGATATTTTCCCTAGAGAATTTTTGAAACTGGGAACGAATATTGAGCTGTATTTCGCGTATACACTATCAGTGGACAAAAGCTCCTGGCATATGTGTCGTGAGACAATCTGAGATATCTTCAATCTCCAGACTAGGCGTGAACGGGTACAGAGGCAGGAATGGCTCGCCTTCCAATTGGGTTTCGAAAACCCAAGCAACACAAACTTGATCACTGCAATTCCAGCTGCAGACAGTATGGTATGGTAGACTTTCGGGCATCTCAAAGCCATCCGCTGTCCTTGACATCAATTGTGAGGTTGGGTTCTCATCGAGTCGACCATTCCTTATCTCGTAAAGATATCGCCTCCAGCCCAACTCGACCATTGGACCATCATACGGCTGGCGCTCCCGACACCTATCGCAGAGGATGTACCTGAGTCTGGTTTCAATCTTAGGTAAAACCCTGTTTGTGGTGAAAAGTGCGCCTAAGCTCTGCTGCGTCCACCCATCTTTCGATAAGGGAGAATCCGGGTCCGATAATTCTTCCGCTACGAAGGCATTGAGATCTATATCTAGATCCTTTAAGACCATGAGCCAAGTGTAGAACGTGTAAGACTGACGCATGGCTAACGAAGTTGCCGTCGCAGGGGATAATTTGTCAGAACCAGAGAAGACTCCATACCAATGGAGATTTTCTGTTTTTGCGGCAATCATTCGAACAGACTCTGGATCCCGCTGAAGCAAATTCATCTCCACAGCATCAAAAAGAACTGTGGAACCATAGGTATCTTGGATCTGACCCTTAAACTGTCCGACTAACCATTGGATTGGTTGTTGTTCGTGCAAGTACCTGAGTGCTAGTTTAAGGCTGTCGCGGTGAAAATAGCCCATAGCGAAAACTACGTCGGAGGAGAGCTTAGCTTCCCTGGCTTGCATGAGGGGAAAAACACATTCGAGAGCCTTGACAAGAGAGGACCCTCTTTGGGCCAGGGATGCTTCAACCCATCCGGAATAACGGTACAGAGTGATCAAACGAGAGACTAGCAGTGGAAAGGCGCGATCTTCATGCTCGTCGTCATCGGCATAACTTAGATACAACGAAATCATTGAGATTGTTGTATTAACATCGGACTTGGGATTTTGTGCGACACAGCAGATTGGTTCCCTAAGAGCAGTAAGCAATCGAAATGAAGATGCAGAACAGGTAGAAAGTTTACCATCCACGGTCCCAATCACGTTGGTGGACATCAACCCCCTCTTCAAGGAGAAATTTGGCCAGTTCCAGCTGGGCAGACTCGGTGGCAAACTATAGTTCAATGCGTTAGTACTAAGATGCAGAATATGATAAATAGATGTTGGCTATTCTCAAGAAGGAATTGAACTTGCCCAAAAGGGAGTCCGACCCTTTGAATCCCGATCTCGTAGAGAGGCTTCACCCCGACGCAAAAGTGTCCGAACACCATCAAGATTTCCTTCACTGCAAAGCTCAAAAATAAGGGAATTATCTGGGACTGCGTTAAATGATTGAATGTTATACTGCCAACCTGCAGTAGCTCTGGCAAGTACACGAAAGCCTCCAGAAACCCCAAGCCACTTAAGTACTGAGGAGGGGTAAACAAAATATTCGACTTCCTCCTCAGTAGTCGAAAACATTTCTGGTTTGTTCTTCCTTGGAACCCGGGTAATGGCAATCTGGCTGTGGATTGTCCCAAGAATATTCTTTTTGGTACGTAAGAAGCCTCGACGAACTATGCTATGCGAAGCTGAGGCTCGCCGGGAAGCCTGAGCAAGCACAGGCGGAGAACTTGTAGAAGTAGGGATAAGGTCTATCGATTTCAGTCCGGATACAGTAGAAACTGCGCCAGCTTTCTCGTTCTCATCGTGGGAAGCCGAACCAATCGTGATTTGGAGTTGCTGGGCGGTGTTTGAATTCTGGCAGTCCCGTGCGACATCGGTGTGGAGTTGCATACTCGACCACAGTTGCCTTTTGTGT
Organism: Bryoglossum gracile; assembly: GCA_037952635.1. Classification (NCBI taxonomy): domain Eukaryota; kingdom Fungi; phylum Ascomycota; class Leotiomycetes; order Helotiales; family Bryoglossaceae; genus Bryoglossum; species Bryoglossum gracile. The sequence goes on along the minus strand of JAPZPB010000333.1, from coordinate 25,163 downwards.
AGAGGTTGCTCAACTGGTGTTTTAACTTCTGCTCCAATAGCTGAGTTGTCGCTGTGGTCGACTTGAAGCTCGGTTTTGGAAGGGTAGCTAATACTGGGGGAATGTTGAGGCGCTCCGATTTGAAGTGACGAAGTCCAGGCGATTGGCTGTTGAACTATTGAAAGAATTTTTGCTTGCCCCTGTTGGATGTCGACGAGCGAGTTCCTAGACCTTATGAGCTTGAATTCCTTTTGGATTAGAGACGACCATACCTTACGGAATTAATTAGGTAAAGACTTAATGTGGACTTGGAACTTTCTATTGAAAGCTGGAGAGATCGGATTTCTGACTGCTTCAAACAAATCTTCAGTGCAGCCAGGTATTTCCTTCGTTGATTAGAAGAATGAAGCTTTTCTAGCACCTTGGATATTTTGAGGGAGAACGACAAGACTTTTTCATGGCAATTGCCCACTACGGCTTCTGTGTGGTCGTCGAAAGTAAGGAGAGGATTGGAGTGTCGAACTTGCTCCAGTACCCGGCCAAGAGACTTGACATCTTGAAAGAGGATATTGACCTCAGATGGCGCATCTTGTATTACTCTCAACAGCTTGACTAGTTTCTGGAGGCCATCCGCTAGCTGAATAGCAACAGAGACTACTGCAATCACACTTCCTGCTCCGGATAGGCCGTCCATATCATATGCCGAATGAGAAATGAGAAGAGGGATAAGTGAGGAAAAAAGATGGGTAGAACGGGAAAATTCGAGATGCTACGAAGATAAGAACCCTCGTGCAAGGCGCAGGACAAAAACCAACAGAACTTGTATGAAATTCCGCAAGGCCCCAGGCGACTTACACCGGGTACAGGGCGCGTATGGCCTCATGTCAACGGCCTGCGTGGAGAAGCGACCCAAATGCGGCCAATGAAACAAGACCAACATAACTGCGTTTCGCAAGGCTGATTCGGAAGTTTACTCCTTTAATCATCACCAGTAGTCATATCATTGCCTTGATGGTCTCACAACATTGTAGGACTTGATGTAGTAGAATTCTGCTCAGCGCACTGAGTGGCGCTGAGTCTTGGGCTAGGTGTTCCGAATAGCCGGGTTTTGCAAGCCTCATAGAAAGCCTACTGTACCAAGCAAGCTGGGGTGGTGATTCAGGATGAATTGTCAATTGGCTATCATCTTTTCGGCTTGCCCAATCCTTTCAGCCTCAGGTACACATCACATCCCCAACCATACAGGCTTTGAACGGCAATTCCCCCACCGAAGTACTCGGCATAGGCTCGTCCTAGTGGTAACCCGTATCCTAGGCCAGCAATCGAACTTCCCTCTCCTCCAGCTCCAGACAAGGCATTCAACGCATCCATACTCCCGCTGCCTGGACCCTGTCCCGGAACCTCGTCGTCAGAGAATGTGGTGAACGAGTATGACCAGATGTTTGGTAAGACCTCGGGACTGATACCACCGCCTCGATCTCGGATTCGAATTGTGACACCTGGTGCAGAGTCTTCGAAAGGATTTGTGAGAGGATTATCCCCAGCCTCGTCGTTCGAGATAGACTCGGGAGCATTCTGACCTTTTCCACCCCTGGGCGATTCTGGTTCTGCTGCGATCGTAATGACAACAGGTTCATGGGACCTGCCAGACTCGACGGTTGCTCTGAAGGCATTCTTGAGAAGCTCCGTGATAATATACTCGAGATGTACAGGCACGAAAGCGAACGTCGTGGTTGGTTCCCCGTCAATAACCCAGGTTGGGCGAACACCATACTTCAATTCGCAGATCTCGGAGACAAAGTTCCCACACGAGTTGATAATGGAAGCGGGCTGCAGAGCTGTATCGATAACGCCAATGTATGAAGATGGTGTATCCTTGAGCTGCGGACTAGAGGCTTGATCCTGGTGTGCCTGCGAGGACATATGTAAGGCAATATGCTGTTCAGCGATCAATCGAGTGCCAATTCTTGCCCGCAGATGCTCCTCTAGAAACCGAGTGACCTCTGATGGATTGATGTATCTCCTACACTCTAGGAATCCTCGTGCAAGAGTAGGGATCGTGTGGGAATGTGTCTCGACCAGATCCGCCAGGACTTCTGTGAATCGTATCTCATCTTCGAGGGTAGAAATCGTCATGGAATTGTATGGGAGTAGTGTTGACAGGGAGTGAATATAATTATTATATATATTCGAAATATTTGGATTGGAGACCACAATGAACGGGAGATTGCGTAGAGCTTCGATTCGATGTGCGAGTCGGGTGGGGAGGAGGGAGAGGGTGAAGTTTGCAGAGGAGAACAAGGCGTCGGTTGAGAGCGGTGGACGTCCATGCCTGGAGAGTTAATTAGTAGATTGTTCCTTACCTAGGGTATTAAGACTTGTACTTCACAAGATCTGCGAGACTCAGTAAATGCAGCGGCTTGCTGGCAAGGCTTGCGACCTCACCGTCGGCGATTGTTGTTGGGCTTGGGGGGTGCGACCATTTGTGAGCTGACGGCGAGGGATGTCGATTGAAGCCAGGGCTGCTGGAAAGTGAACGAGTACTGTACTTTGGAGGGAATGTGACTTTGCTGGACCGCAAGGGCCGCGAAAGGTATTTCATGGTGGCATTGGAGATGGATGTGAAGAGGCTGTTTTGGAGCGGCTCGAGATCCTAGAATGCTGAAGCTCGGCTCGGCTACAGTAGGAAGCTGGAGTCTTGAAAGTTGATGGGGAGGCTAAACAACAAGCTATTTGTATTTTGTGCCAATAGATCCAGACTAGTATCTATATACCGAGGGCTTCTTGTCTCTTCTATTCTACAAAGGCCACCTCCGAGGGTTAGGTAATGCCCTTCCCTCACTTCAAATGCGCTTGGAACTAGGCAGCCTGGATGTGGACAGCAGTATCCTCCTGGAAGAACTCAATGTGCTCTGTCATTTGCTGCTCCATCGTCGTGATAAGGCTGTCGGAGATTTCAACACTGCGAGAGATAATGGTCAGTAGACGGTTGTCGCTTTGAAACAAAAGCCATTCTTACTGAAGCGCTGGTGCCCCGCTTTTGTGATCCCCTATAGTGCTCAGTATTCTAGCTCCTTGGTCTTTGAGGTGTGCTTCAGTGCTGTTCCCCATTTAGCACCGTGGTATGATACAGCACAAAGATTGTTCATACGCTTTGAAGTCGCTCTCACTGGTGCCCTTCCTGATGGCAACCTGAGAGTTTTGTTAGAACGGCAAAGACTTAGCCTGCAAACATCTGTGTGATAGCCTTACGATGTACTTCTTGGCCGACATGATGAATTAGGTAAGATTATTTATATATCCAAGGGATTGGTGACTAGAAGAGCATGCGAAGGGGGTTAGTTATAGAGAAACGAACTTAAAAGAATTTTGACAAGCAGAGAGGTTATATATGTTCGTGGACCTTGGTTGAATCGCGGGTTTCGTGTGACGGCTGGAAGGATACGTCATCAAGCGCTTCAGGGAGCTTCCAGTCGCCAGCTCACCCAAATCCTCATTTCACAGGGGAAATGCTGGCAAAGACTCGAGGATGGGAAGACCGCACCCAATCCCTCCCGTTCGGGGCTTCGTTTTTTGTTTTGTTTCTCCAGTATCAATTTGTGGACGGCGGATCTCAAGCTGGTTGATCCCCCCCTCCATCCAAGACCCGGATGACGAAATGGTGCCAACAAGCTGATAAGCTCGACCCCGCCACACAATTGCCCAGGTAAAGACCACGTACACGAGGCCACAAGTACTGTACAGCACGTACATACGTGGTACAGTACAAGTACGAAGGTACATATGAGGTGACATGGCAATGGGATGGTAGGTAAACAAGGGCGAGGTTGACAAGCGACAAATTATCTCGCGCTAGAGCACATCGTAGCTAGGAAAAAAGGATGCGTAGGTTCAGTTAAGAAAAACAGGAGAATAGAATGATAGGTGCACTGGCTACCTTCATATTTCAAAGTGCACGATGCTCTCTCAGTTTCTTGAGTTCCTGAGCTGTGATATTGGGGGTTGGAGGAGGTAGGCGTTGGCTAGTCTTCAAAAGGGGGGCAGCCGATAACAGGATAAGCTTTTCGAGCTAGCCGAAAATAGCAACGCCCCTGTCTCCACAAAGAAGTTCCAAATTCTCTTGAAGATCTTGAGGGCTTCTGCAAAATTCTGGCAATTGTTGAGCCTTTCCTCGCGCGCCACAGTCTTCAATATGGAGGATCAACCAAATAGGCCACATCGGCCCTCGAAAGAAAAGAAGAAACATACCGGAGGTTGGTCTCCAAAGGCTTTGAAGCTGTTCGCGTGCTTACCTTGCAGACCACAATCCCAAAGCTTTTGCTTTCGCAAACCCGGGTAGACTAGCAAAGACTGCTGCACGATCGCACGATGTATGATTCAATTTTCTGTACCTAGTATAGTACAGCTGCTAACCAAACTAGATCAAAGAAAAGCGACTCCATGTTCCTCAAATTGACCGCATCCCAGAGGAACCTCCACCAAGATTGGTAGCAATTGTTGGGCCTCCCGGTGTGGGAAAGACCACGCTACTCAAGTCACTTGTCAAGAGATATGCCAAAGAGACACTCTCCGAACCCCAAGGACCCATCACCGTGGTCACGTCGAAGAAGCAACGATTGACATTCGTAGAATGTCCGAACGAACTCGAAGCTATGGTGGACATCTCAAAGGTGGCAGATATTGTCTTGTTGATGATTGATGGCAACTTCGGATTCGAGATGGAAACGATGGAGTTCTTGAACATATTAGCTGCCAGTGGGATGCCGGGAAACGTTTTTGGGATCCTCACGCATCTCGACCTGTTCCGAAAACCACAGACGCTTAAGGATGCAAAGAAGCGACTGAAGAACAGATTTTGGAGCGAGCTATATCAGGGCGCCCACTTGTTCTACTTATCTGGAGTCATCAATGGCCGGTACCCTGACCGAGAGATTCATAACATGTCCAGATTTATCTCGGTCATGAAGAACCCTCGACCTTTAATTTGGAGAAACTCCCACCCATACACAATTATCGACAATTTCCGAGATATCACACATCCTACGAAGATAGAAGAGGACTCGAACTGCGATCGAGTGGTGGTTTTGTCAGGGTATCTGCGAGGTACAAATTTCGCAGCCCAAGGTCAACGAGTCCATATTCCAGGACTTGGGGATTATCCAATAGCTACTATGGAGTCTCTGCCGGATCCATGCCCGACCCCATCCATGGACCAAGCGATTGCGAAAGCTACTGGAAAGAGTGGGCGGAAGCGGTTGGATGAGAAGGAGAAAAAACTCCATGCTCCCATGTCAGACAAGAGTGGTCTCAAGATTGATGGAGATACGATTTGGATCACGCGCGAGAAGGGCTTTGATCTAGACAAGGATGTTGATGAGGGCAGAGGAGAAGGGGAGGAGCTAATCGTCAGTCTGCAGAATGAGAGGAGGCTGTTGGGCGAGACAAATCAAGGTGTTCGACTGTTCAGCGATGGAAATGCCATCACCAAGGTCGATGATGATGACACTGGCCGGAAGCAACCCCGATCTGTAAGGTTGCTCGAAAGAGATGGGGGCTCAGATGACGATATAGCTGGGAATGACGAGGGATTTGTCAGTGGTGATGATGGTGATTCTGGAGACGAGGAGGAGGTCGAGGAACACAAGTTGGGCAAAGCATTCAGGAAATCTGACGACAAGGTTGATGGGCACATTGCCTTTGCGGACAGCGACTCGGATCTTGGCTCGATATCTGAGGAAGATGATGTGAAAGAGGATTCGTCAGATGAGGATGAATCTTCGGACGGGGAAGGCGGTGCTGCTAGATGGAAGGCGAACATGCTTGTTACTGCTCAAAAGCTGCACGGAAAGAAGCGTTCCTATCGCACCTCGGACCTGGCTAAGCTCATGTACGACGAGTCCCTCACCCCGAACGAAGTCCTGAATAGGTGGCGTGGTGAGGTTGAAGAAGCTCACGAGGAGCACATAGAGCAGTCCGACGACGAAACCTTCTTCAAAAAATCTGACCGGGAAACCGCTGATGAAAAGATCGATGACCACGCTATCCTTTTCCTTGATTACGATGCCCTGGAATCGAAGTGGTCGGTTGGGGAGAACATGGAGGCTCTACGAAATCGATTCGCAACGACTGATTTGCTGAAGGCCAAAAACGGTGATGAAAGTGGTACTGATGATGGCGAGGGCGAGGACTCGGATGATGAGGGTGATGGAGAGTTCCAAGATCTCGAGCTAGAAGAGGAGAGCAAGCCCCCTGATTTGGAGGCCGAGAGAGAGAAGAATGCTAGGAGAAAGGAGGAGTTGAAATTACGGTTCGAGGAGGAAGATCGTGAAGGCTTCAACAACGACAAAGCGAAGGCTCGGAAGGAGGGCGCAGACGAGGAGGAAGAATTCGGAGAGGACGATTGGTACGATGCGCAGAAGGCGCAGATCCAGAAGCAGCTGAATATCAATAAGTCCGAGTTTGAGCTACTTGACGACAACCAGCGAGTCAATGTTGAAGGATTTCGGGCTGGCATGTACGCCAAGATTGTCATCGAGAGTGTGCCGGCAGAGTTTGTCACACGATTCAACCCTCGGATGCCAATCATTGTCGGAGGTCTCTCTGCCACTGAAGATCGGTTTGGCTTTGTCCAGGTTAGAATCAAGCGACACAGATGGCACAAGAAGATTTTGAAGACCAATGATCCCCTGATTTTCTCTCTGGGATGGCGGAGATTTCAAACCATGCCTGTATACAGCATTTCGGACTCTCGGGTACGTAACCGTATGCTCAAATACACCCCCGAACATATGCATTGCTTCGCAACATTTTACGGCCCTCTCATTGCTCCGAACACCGGCTTTTCATGCTACCAGTCATTCTCATCCAAGAATCCAGGCTTTCGAATCTCAGCGTCTGGCACCGTTCTCAACGTTGATGAAGCCACTGAGATTGTGAAGAAGCTTAAGTTGACCGGTACACCCTACAAGATCTTCAAAAATACCGCATTCATCAAGGACATGTTCACCACTGCCGTTGAAATTGCCAAATTTGAGGGCGCATCGATCAAGACTGTCTCTGGTATTCGCGGCCAGATCAAGAAAGCTCTTAGCAAACCCGAGGGCCACTTTAGAGCCACGTTTGAAGACAAGATATTAATGAGCGATATCGTCTTCCTGCGGGCCTGGTACCCTGTCAAGCCCCACCGTTTCTACAACCCTGTTACGAACCTCCTCGGATGGGAAGGAATGCGCTTGACCGGTGAAGTCCGCCGAGATCAAGGTATTGCAACTCCCCAGCAGAAGAACAGCCAGTATAAACCCGTTGAACGAGTTACACGCCACTTCAACCCTCTGAGAGTTCCGAGAGCCCTAGCTGCCGAGCTTCCATTCAAGTCTCAGATTGTTCGAATGAAGAAGCAGACCAAGCCAGCTTACGAACAGAAGCGTGCCGTGGTTGTTGGCGGTGAGGAAAAGAAAGCTCGTGATCTGATGCAAAAGCTCATGACTGTGAGGAATGAGAAGGTTACCAAGCGGAGAGTGGCTAAGGAAGAAAAGCGGAAGGAGTACAGGAAGAAGGTTGAGGAGAATGCAGAAAAGAGGGGCGAGAGAGAGAAGAAGGAGAAGCAGGAGTACTGGAGGAAAGAGGGAAAGAAGAGGAGAGCGGAGACGGATGGTGGTGGTGGTAGTGGTGGAGGTGGGAAAAGGCGTAGGTAATGACTTTGGTTTGGAGTCGGGGCTGGGCACTTGAGCGTGTTGTACAAAAGCATTGAGTGAGTCAGGAATGGGAATGTTTGACTGGTACGTGGTGACTCTACCTCAATTGTGAATGACGCTTGGGGTTCTCAGTGGAACAATTCAATCTGAGTTTCCAGGAAGGCTTTCTTCATTTATGTTATGATGATGCTACTGTTCAGGAAAATTGCTTGATCATGGAGGTTGGTTGTGGCACAGTTGACCCCACTAAAAGCGACTTTTCATATTAATTGGGATAACGGTACTGTATCTCGGGTTTTTCACGGAGCGGGGGTTCAATAATTGATCACAGTAAATCACTAACCCTGATATTAATAAAAAAGAAAAAATAATAAAAAGTTAACTACATTTAGTACAAAGATAAATCTAATACAGAAACCACGGAGGCGATTGCAAAGCTATTAAGTAAAAAACAAAGCAAGGAGGAAATATTAAAAGCAATACATTAAGCTTACTAATTTATATTATATATTATATAAAAATAAATAGAATTAAGTTTTATTACGTAAAAGAAAAAATTATCTAAATATATAAGCAGCTGATAGGTAAACGCGACCGCTTAGGTGTACGAAGGTACGAAGTATAACCTTACGAAGTTAGCGAGACCTGGAGGTTTAGGGGCTGGTCTCCATAAGTATCACGTGATAAAAGGCGAGCTTTATATTTTCGTTTATGAAATTTGATTTTATATAATAAGCAAAACAAAACTAAATTCTCATCTGCGAGACTGCGATCGAGGCACCCCTAATCTACTCATTTGTCCCAAGCTTGGAAATCAACATTTCAATCGTGATACCGTCGGAAAGGAGTTGGGAGGTAGGAACCTTGAGATCAAAGGTGGCAATGAGAAAGCTTCGCAGCTGCGCAGCGATCATGCTATCTAGGCCGAAAAGCGAGAGCGATTTACTGATGCTGATCTGCTCGGTCTCGATGAATAGCAAGCTGGCAACCTCGGCAACAACGACTTGGAGCGCCGTCTCTTTGTACTCTTTGCCGTGGTCGCTGAAACTTTGCAGGAGAGCCATCAGTTGCGCTTTATCATCGAGATCCGCGGGATCCTCGTCGACCTGATCTATGGCAGCGTGCACGACCGCTGTAACTTCGGGACAGGTGGCCCATGCGAAGGGGATGTCGTGGTCATCGGCCTCCTTGATTGAAGAGTTGAGGGCCGAAGAATCTAGTTCCAGGCAGATCGAGCTGGTGGGAAATCCCACGTCGCCTGTATCGTTTCCGTTATAGCGCGGCAGAAATCCAGGCTCGATCAGATCAAGAACATCGTCTAGTTCCCTCCCCACAAGACCTGGTAAGCTTCCTGACATGGTCTCGTCCTCCTGTATAACCGGCCCGAGAGCGACGAATCTGGCATTGAGACCCAAGGAATGCCACTTCTGTGCAGTTGTGTTGTAGACGTTGTCAAGAACGACGCTCAGCGTCTGCTTACTACCCCCAACGAGGGAGCTGGTTTCTCCAAGGAACAAGGCATACGTGGGACTTCCTTCTTCTGTAACCATATCCAAGAGAAGGCCAAGTTCAGCTTGGGTCGCTTGAACAGCCTCTAGAAATTCGTCTCGGGTGAGGTTCTCTAAAACAGTGTCCTGGAGTTCGAATCAGCAAACAGTTCTTCTTGTGAACGTCTCAATTAAAACCCACATTCTTCATCGCTCCTGGTCCCCTGATAACACCTCCAATCTTGCCTTTGGCAAAGTTACTGACGCTGGTTTCGGCAGTTGCAAATATCTGCTGGCGGGTAACTTGTGATACAGTCGCGCCGAGCTTCCCTAACTGCTTTACATAATCATCAACACCAGGCAGATTAGTGCTTCCAATCCTTGAGACGAACAGAAGGTTCTTGGCCCCTTGCTCCACCAGAAACAAGCCAATCTTCCTGCCAAGATCAGTTTCAAGACAGTCAAGCAAAAGAATACACTCGGTTGAACAGCAGACGAGTTCCGACTGCTTTAACTTTGAACCTTCGATGGCTGCTTGCTTCTCCAACGGCATTATCCTCGCCACGTGGGCGATGCCATTGATATCTTCAATTTCAAACTCTATATCACGTCGTGATCTCACTCGCCATGCTTCGTTGAGAATTTGCGCCGAGGTGTCAGCCCAGGCGGATGGACTGGCGTTAACACCAAGAACGGTCAGTAAGATGGAGGGATTTTGTGCTCTTGCAGCTCGAGCCATCCCGGATATCAAAGACATGCTGGAGGTGGCCCCGGACGGTCTTACCCAGAGCACCGACTTGGCTGTAGTCAATAAAGACTTGAGATTGTTGAACTCTTTCTCGCTAGCATTAAGTAGGCAATCGTCAAAGTCGAGAACAATGGCGTGTGAGACCGTTGGGATATCATCGGAGAGACTCAATTGTTGAAGCGACATGTCCTGCGACGAAAAACCTGCCTCGATCTGATGAAGGGGAGCAATGGGCTGAGTACGGTATAGCTAAGTTGGGAGGGTTACTAAGAATATTCTCACTTCGCTGATATGAGAGAAGGTGAACTAACCACGATAGTTTTAATACTTGCGCCCGGGTCTTCCGACGAGGCGGAACGCCCAGGGATGGGTGTTGAATCCAGTCTGTTTACCGCTGGTGTGGCATGAGTGCTAATGCCATTCGTTGTGACTTCTTCAAGAGCCGTCACGACCAAGATGTTCATGGTGGTGTGTGGCGCTTCGTAGTCGGCGAGATCTACCTCGAAATCAGAGAATCCAGAATCGTGGAGGAGACTGCGCCATCGAGAGACGGGGAGGAATGGTGATGTTGGACGTCCGTCATGGTGTCCTTTCCAGTAATCCTCGAAACCACCCTGCTCACGGTTAGACAATCGATGGTGGGTGGTGTGGGGTAGGGAAAGATGGAACTCACTAGAATAATGGTCAACCACAACGTCTCAATCGTCTGTATCTTGTTAGTATTTCAAGGTTTCAGTATATGCTTTTTGGGAGAAACTGTACCGTCTCGACAAGCACCAGCTTTCCTCCTGGTTTCAACAGTTTTCGGACGTGGTCAAGGGTTGTTTTCATCTGTGTTGTCGCATGAAGAACCTATATAGCCAAAATTAGTTGATTACATAGGATATCTCCGTTGAAACTTACATTGGCAGCGACAATCACATCGTACGTGCCTTCCTCAAATCCTTGTTCGCATGGCCTTCTCTCGATATCCAGTGTCAAATACTTCATCCCTCCGCAGGACTGGAACTCGTCTCGGGCACCGCTAAGGAAGAAACTGGTAACATCAGTGAAGCAGTAGCTATCGTATCGGCGTACACGATCTTTGCCCCCGAGAACCTTAAGAGCTTCCCGTGTTGCACCTGCGGAGCCTCCACCGATCTCGAGGTACTTTGCATTTGGGTACTTGTGTCCTATCAAGTCGATAATCCGGCGGAATTGAACCATGGATCCTTCAACGGTAAGGTTGTTCGTGTAGAGCTGAGGGAGGAGACCGCCCTCCATCAAGATTTCATGCGCTGTAGCTTGACCTTGGAATATAGGCACGAAATTGTCATACATTCGTTTCATGAGCTTTGCTTCAACAGAGAGAGGAACCGACTCCGCACAGCACTTTGCGATGTATTCCTCTCGCTCTTGAATTCCCAGTCCAAACAATTCAGTACTGTACGGGATCTTGCCTTCTCTTGCATTTTCGACGATCAGGCGAATCCAATCCAAGAACCTACTCAGCCCAATGCTGAGTTTCGAAGGCTCTATAGTATGAAGATCGCGTTCGAAGAACTGAACCAACATAGCAATTGATGATCGATCGATGCTCTCGAATATCTTGGTTCCTTTGAATTCGGGTGGGCAGAACATGGAACTGGCATCCTCAAAGCTCAGTCTACTATAGTCGGGTTTCCAAACCGTCCGCACCATCGAGGTACCACTAGCGGCCTTTTCCAGTTGTGTACCATCGACCAAACGAGTTTTCATTGTCTCTAAACTCATCAACACCTTCCCTTCTATGCTTAAGAGTTTGATGGTCGCAACTGGGTTTCCTTCGCCCTGCTGGCTTCTGGTAGCAACTATGGTGCCAAGGGACTTGAGATGTTGAGGCTGCTGGAAATCGTTTGCAAATATGAGATTCTGTAATTCTACTGGTCGCAACAAAGTCGATGCCTTGCGAGGTTCGCCTCCAATTGTTGCTATCACTCCCAGCAGCATGCAGGCGTCAAATGTCGTGGGATGTACGCTGTAAAGCGATTCAAAATCAAGCTGACCGGAGACTGGCTGAAGGTGGACATCGGATTGCGCATTGTGTGTCAGAGGGTTTATTGTGATTTTTTCCAGATTCTTAAAGGCGGAACCATAGTCAAGCCCAAGTTGCGCAAATCGTCTGTACCACGACTTGGGTGCTATCTTGACTGCCAGGTCAGAGGTACTGACAACAACTGGCGAAATTTGTCCACATTCTAAAAACATTTAGTAAATATGATGGCATTCTTGGCTTGTTCATTTACCTCGCACGGCCACGGAGCCACGACAATGCACGATAGCCCCGTCTGCATTGATGCTGACAATTTCAAACTGGTGAAAGTCTCCAGATACATCTTCGAGAAAAGTGGTGATGACTTCTGTGTCGCCTGAGAGGCTGAGTGCATCGTCGAAGATAATACGGCGAATGAAGAACTCGGAAGCCACAGAGTCGGAACGATCTTGGTGGAGCTGGCGGGCGCCTTCGAGTGCCATTGCCACAAAGCATGCTGGAGAGAGAATGTTTTCCCCCTGGAAATTGTAGTCTTTTATCCAGGGAATATCTTGCGATCGGAGGATATTCCTCCATGACGGCGACCGCGGAGATCCGCCCACATTCAGGGATCCAAGAAGGTCGTGGCGTGGGAACTCGGGGGAGCGCATCTGCTTGGAGATGCGACTCTCATTATCTAGAATTGAGTCGTATTGGTATTGATATGTTGGGAGGTCCGTGATGATACACGCTTCCAATGGCTGACCCATTTCCGGGTCTATTACGCTGTTGATTTCAGCAAACTTCACTGACAAACCACTGTTGAATAAGTTTCCAGCGAGACGGAGAACGCAATCCTCGGCATTCTTTGCTCGTGTAAGGGCGGTGGTGTACGTGGGGAATGGTCGCTTGTTCTCTTTGAAGGCAGCCTCGATCTGGCGGATGGGACCCCCAAGACCAGAGTGAGGGCCGATTTCCACGAGAACATCAACTTTGATGGCTGAATCGCTGGCCATAGCACTCATAGCGGAGTTGAACTGGACACTTTGTTGCAAGTTTTGTACCCAGTAGTTTGCATCGATCTTAGTATTGTCAAGGGCACCGCCGAGAACCGAGGAGAAGTACTTCTGGCGAGGACATTTTAGTTGCGATTTCGAAGCCTGGAGCTGGTTTATTCCACGGGTTGTCATGGAAAGGTACATCGTCGCCACATCTGCCATATGTGGAGAATGGTATGCCTTCTTGCCTGTCTGGAGTTCTCGCGCAAAAATTCCCTTCGCAGTGAGAGTGGCCGCCAGAGCTTTGATGGCAGACGGCTCCCCGCTGATCGTAGTACTCTTTGGTGAGTTATCTGCCGCAATACATAGTTCGCTGGGGCTGGAGGCGATATATTCAGCAACTTCAACGGCACTCAAGCCAACTGCAACCATGCCACCTTCGCGGGTTGCGTGGGGCATGCATTTCCCGCGATAGTAGGCTGCTATGATTGCTTCTTCACCTGAGATCAGACCCGCGGTAAACGCTGCTGCGATTTCACCTGCATTCACCGTGAGTACTCACTGCTATAGAAAAACCACCACTTTAGACTTACCAGATGAGTGACCGATGGTTGCCACCGGGGCAATACCCCAAGCTGAGAGTAGGCTCACTAATCCAATCTGTAGCGCTGTGCAAGCTGGCTGGGAGATTTCAGGGCTGTGGATTAAACTGTCTTCAGGCCCAGCCATGAAGATATCTGGGAAAGTTAATGTTGCCCCACCACACCAGGTACAAGGTGCTCAGAGACGAACCTTTCAGAGTCCAGGTTGGGCCATCTTCTAATGCGTGCAGAGTCTCATTCAAGATATCAAGCGTCTTTGCAAAAACCGGATATCTGTCGAACAACTCTCGGCCCATTCCGGGCCATTGAGCTCCTTGACCTATATAGACCCTTGTTAGATCTTGTAAGAACGAGATGCCGTGAAATTAATGCCATACCTGTAAAGACGAAACCTAGTTGGGGGGACGAGATTGATGAGCCTGGTGCAAACGTGACATCGTCCGGGCGCAGCTGCTCTGCTAAACCGGCCTGATCAGAAACGGCAAAGGCTTTGTAAGGAAAGACTGATCTTCGCTGGCCAAGGGTGTAAGCAAGGTCAGGAGCCCGGTAATAACTTGCAACAGCTTTCAGCTTTTCAATGTAGCCAGCTAACGCGCCTGGTTTATGGGCCGAGAAGGGAATTAAGAATTTAGGCGACTGCTTCAGTCCAAGGCTCTCTCGGTTTGCTTCAGAGAGCCTGATCGCAGGCCGATAGCCGGGAACAAAGCTCTCTACTTGCTCAACGATAACGTGGGCATTTGCACCCCCAAACCCTGACGAGGCCACACTGGCTCGACGGACGTTGATATGTTGTGGCCAGGAGCGAGCTTTGGTGACAATCTCAAATTTGCTACCTCGTAGGTCAACTAGTATATTATTGTCAGCATCTATTTTGTTTCTTTCGGGTGGATGGGGGGCAGCAGTCCAAGTGAGTTCGTACTTGCGGGATTAACACTAGTTGGGGCGATGGTTGGTGGAATGATATTCCTCTCGATGGCCAAGACAGCCTTCATTAATCCAGCAAGCCCACTTGAAGGCTCCGCGTGCCCAATGTTTGTTTTGACCTGCAAATTTCGAGTTAGCCAGCCTTTTCGTTTTCATTACGGGACTGGATAGGATCGCCCACCGATCCAATAAGAAGAGGCTCCTCTGAGCTTCGGCCAGCGGAAAATACGTTGGCGATGGCGGATAGCTCGAGAGGGTCTCCAACTGGAGTTCCAGTACCGTGACACTCATAATAGCTTGTCTGGTCTGGACTGAGGCCCGCGAGTTGATATGCTTTCCGCATAGCTGCTTCTTGAGCAGGCGCACTAGGGCGCGTGATGCCGCCCGTCTTGCCATTTCTATAGAAAGGTCAGTTCTGGGTGCGTTGGACCATTAGAGGTTGGAATGGCAGGCTGGTGGACGCACGAATTGATAGCGCTTGCTCGAATGACAGCCCTGATGGGATCCTTCGCAGCCACTGCATCGGAGAGACGCTTCAAGTAGAAGACGCCGAAGCCATCAGCTCGCCCGTAGCCATCTGCATCGGCTCCAAACGTATGGCATTGAGATGTTGGCGAGAGAGCCCCCAACTTATCGAGAAATATCTGCATGTCGGGCGTTAGGATCAGGTTGGAAGATCCCACAATGGCAGCCGAGCATTCTCCCAACCTAAGTGAGTTGCACGCGACATGTAGTGCGTAGAGCGAGGCCGAACAAGCCGTATCGATGGTCATACTTCAGAGATTAATCAGCCAGACCCGGCGAGTAGAGCGTTTGGACTGTCACATACCTGGGGCCCGTCAGATTGAAGATATAACTGACACGGTTGGCAAGAAATGGAGCAATTGCGCTGGTAGCCGCATATGGTTTTGGATTAGCGGAATCGCGAACTAGGGAGAAAAGATGATCATGGTTGAAGTTTCCGATAAAACAACCGGTTGAAGATCCGGATATGCTCTCGAGAGTTGCACCAGCGGACTCCAGAGCCTCGTAGACGACTTCAAGAAGCTTACGTTGGCTAGGGTCTAGCATTGAGGCTTCCACAGGGTTGATGCCAAAAAACGAAGGGTCAAACTGTCGGGGATCATCTCGCAGGAAGTAACCGCCGCGGGTAGTCAAGCTTCCAGGACGGTCACGATTAGGATGGTAGAATGAATCGATGTTGAACCTGTTGGAGGGGACGTCGCTATGTGCTGACTCGTTGTTGAGCATCATATCCCAGAAATTATCTGGGTTGGTAGCTGAGCCTGGCCATCGACATCCTGCACGAGCTTGTTAGCCTAACTAATAACTAATAACCAATAACCAATAGTAATACGGAGAATTCTAAGAAATTTAAAGGAAGGACGAGCTACTGACCCATTCCGACAATTGCAATAGGTTCTGCGCCAATAGAGCCATGAGCCCAGCCAGCATCAGACAACGCCTCGTTCATTTGATCGTTCGATGCGGCCATGATTCTTAGAGGTTCAGCTGAGAAAACTGAAGTGAAAAATTAACAATGTAATAGCTTTTTGTGTCCGGAATACGCTCAGTAGTACCGGTGGCTTGCTACCAACTGAAGTGCGGGCGCTCTAAGTCTTTAACAAACCCAGAAACTGGGGTGTTGTAGTAACGAAGCAGTGGAAGATTTCTGTGTCGATCCGGGTCATAATACGACTGGAACAACAAAATAAGTAATATCCGTTTTTTTATACTACCCAAGTAAGACAAATAAGTAGTATACATCATAAATCGCTCCAGACAGGTGTATATACCGTAATAACAGTGGTACCTTTTACAACTTGCAACTCGTGCGATAAAAATCGGACCAGATCTGCTACGGGATTTGTTTTGGGCCAGAGGTTACTTTACTCGGGTTCGACGCGATCTTACAAACCTCACTCGGGTCCCGGCCAACCGTTTCCTGGACAGGTTATAAGCTGCACCACACTTGCTCAATCGTGCCGATCTTATATATCAGTGCAACTTCATATATTCTTCAAATATTTTCAAATTTCTTTGATTGTGGAGCTCGGGCTTCAGGTTCCTTATCAATCGTTCCCACACTCTCACGGGTTTCTTACCCACACACTTACGAACATCATTATAATAAACATGAAGTTGTCAATTGCTGCCATCGTTCTTGGCCTGAGATGCGTTGTTGCTCTCAATAGCTTCGGGGGCAACGTTGGAACTCCAAACAAAGCTTCTGCAGACATATTGTCTGTCCTCGGACCACGCCTTTCGCCCAAGGCCATTATTGCACTCCCGGGCGAGTCTTTATTCGACGAACTGGTTACGCGCTACAGT
Organism: Bryoglossum gracile; assembly: GCA_037952635.1. Classification (NCBI taxonomy): domain Eukaryota; kingdom Fungi; phylum Ascomycota; class Leotiomycetes; order Helotiales; family Bryoglossaceae; genus Bryoglossum; species Bryoglossum gracile. The sequence goes on along the minus strand of JAPZPB010000333.1, from coordinate 8,410 downwards.
GACTATGATCGCCCAACATATAGTGCTTCGATTGCGGTGGCCACAACCCAGGACGTCGTCGAAGTGGTCAACTATGCCCGGTCCCACAACATGCAGTTCCTAACACAGTCCGGAGGCCATGGACTCACAACTTCCACTCAAGTTGTGCAGAATGCGCTCCAGATCAACACACGGCTCATGAATTACGCCAATTTTGATCTGAAAAAGAATCAAGTCACCGTGGGCGGAGGCATTACGACTGGGGAGCTCGCCAACGCTACCTATGCCAAAGGTAGAGAAGTTAGTAAGTCTCAATTTAGCAACATTGCAAACATAAAAGCTACCTATCAAGCAAATTTCGATTTATGATGTAGGTTGACTGACTGTCCACCCAGCTGTTGGGTCTTGCCCCTGTACCGGTGTCATGGGCGTTGGTCTTGGAGCGGGCATTGGTAGATTACAGGGTATGTACGGACTCCTGATGGATAACATCAAGGAGATCACCATGGTATTGCCCAACGGAACTGTAGCATTAGTCAACGAAGCCAGCAATCCCGATCTCTGGTGGGCTGCCCGTGGTGCGGGCCACAACTTTGGCATTGCCACGGAGGCCGTAATATCGATCCACCCCCAAACGAATGAAGGCATGCACTATGTCGTGGATATGGAATTTCCCATTTCCCAGACTGCCGAGATCTTCGAGTTGCTCAACAAGATAACATATTACGACTTGCCGAAGGAACTCGCCTATTTTATAACAGCTCATTACCGCGGCAAATCTGGAGTGGTAAGTTTTGTATAATATTATTAGCCTCCTAAAACATCCTCAGGAGCCCCTTGATATTTTTGAAGCTAACGCTGCCAAGCCAATTATCAATATTGATTTCGTCTGGCACGGTACCAAGGAGTCGGCAAGATCGCATCTTCAGCACTGGCTTGATCTGAAACCTTTGTTCAAGAAGGAAGAATACGTGGACTGGGCAACACTGCCATGGGTCACATATGGTGAACTCAACAGCGTCCTGTGCAGCCAACCTGGTGGTCAGAGGAACTTCTACTCGGTCAATGCTGCAACCTACGATGTCTCAGCAATGGTCAGTCTGTTCACGGCATGGGAAAAAATCAGCAAGCAGTATGAACACACTGCTACATTCCTTATTATGCTGCAGACCTTTGGTCAAGCAAAAGTTCAAGAGCCAAACAATGACGATTCGGCATTTCCCTGGAGATTCGGCTCTAAACACTTTATGTATGGCGTTTTCGTATTATTTCCCAAATCATTCCTAGCTTCTTCTCCCTATCGTATAAGACGAGAATTTATCAGACTACTAAGTTATCTCTTATAGAATTATCCAGGCCACTTACAAAGACCTATCCCTTCGAGGCGAACTTGACCAGTGGCTCAAAACCCATCATGAGATACTCAGCGAAACTAGCGGGTACGGTCGACTCCAGCAGTACGTCAATTACGGGCATGGATACTATGATATCGTCGAGGCAATCTATGGCTACGAGCCTTGGAGAATGGAGAAGTTGTTGAGATTGAAAAACGAGGTTGATCCGGAAGGTCTATTCGATTCCTACCAGCCTATTCGGCGGAATGGATTTAGGATTGAAGCAAAGGGTACCTCGGGTTCAAAGTCAAGGCTAGGAGGTCAAGGTGATCACGATGAGTTGTGAGTGGACTTATCCATCGCTAGTCTATAACGCCATCAAATAAAGTAGGCTCTTGAATTAATATTATATTTTATCTTTTATATAAAGCGACATTACTTTTTCAGGTTATTTATCAAAATCAAATCTATAAGGGAGTTTTACTAAGCGAAGAAATTTCATTTATATTTTTATAGAGTTTTCCGCGTTTATAATTATATAAACTTAAAACTTATTTTTAGAAAAGTTTTATACCAAATTTATTTATTTAGAGTGGAAAATATTATTACTTGGATTAAAATGACTATTTTTGAAATAAAATACTAAACCTTTCAAAAAGATTATTTCAATGTAAATATATTTTACAAAATATAATTATATTTTTGTTGAAAAGTATATAATATTAAAAGAAATTATATTTTATTTTCATTTTATATATATCTTAAAGTAATAATATTAAATTAGTTTCATAAAAATGAAAACGTTTTAATTGCTAATATATAATGTATTTAATTAAATAATTTCAAAACCAAGGTTCAATAATTTTCAATTTGAATTTAAATGCTTAGCTCAATAACTTATGATAATTTTCAATATTAAGAATATTTTCGGCCATAATTATAATATTAAAACATTTTTTCTTTTATTATAAATTTTACAACGTGCTTCAATTTGTATAGGGAATACATTATCTTCTCCTTCTCCTTTATTAAAGCGACAACAACCCTTCGTTCATTTCAGCCCCTCTTTATTCTCTACACTATAGCAGTAAGGCTCCGCGAAAGATGAAATCGAGCAATAAGTAAAGACCCAACACCAAGCAAGACCATGACGCCACTGAAGATGGACGCGACACTATATCCATAACGAGTGATCAAGGTCCCATTAATAGGAGTTCCGGCTAAACCAGCAATGCTCGACGCAGCCATGCCCATGCCCAGGTAGGTCCCGATATCCGAGCGATTCGGACAGGTCTCGGCGATGCAGGGCGAGTATAGCGAGACGACGCCGCCGGAGAAGAAGCCAAACAGGGCAGCGAAGACGGTGATGGCGGCATTCGTTTCTGTCTTTACCCAGCAGAAGATCAAGATGGCGCTGCCGGCCGTCATGAAGATGTTCATGTTGAGGCGGCCGACCTTGTCCCCGGCATAGCCGGGCAGCGTACGCCCGAAGAAGGACATCGCATTCAGGATGGGCACCTCGTAGGCCGCCATGCGCCTGCTCTCGCCGTGTGCGAGGCTGTAATTGACAATGTAGAAGATGGGAGTGTACATGCCGAGGAGCGTGGCGAAAAAGGCGATGTTCAGGCAGACCCAGGGCAAGCTGGTGAAGGCTTCAGCGATGAAAAGACGGCCCTTACGGCGGGCCGCATTCTCGGAGATGACCAACGACGTGAAAGTGAGGAGTACCAGCATGATGAAGCCGATTATACGGACGGACCATCCGAAGCCGATGTTGGACTGATTGAGGAGCCGGTCTAAGGCGATGGGGAAGATGACGCCGCCGACTGAGGCGCCACTCACTGTGATGCCCATGGCCCACGCGCGCCTGGTTGAGAAGTATTGGCCAACGGTCGAGACGACAGGAGTGAAGAGCATGCCCGATGCGAGGCCGCCGGCGATACCCTGCGACAGGATGAACTGGTAGTACTTGGTGGAGAGGCTGGTCATCATAACGGAGAAGACCATCAGGACGGAGGCGGGGATAACAACGGCCTGGAAAGGGAGAAGAACACAGTCAGAAAAGCTCGAGTCAGAGATGAGGTGAGGGATCTTCGTTAACATTTCTTAGAGGGGACAAGAATATAGCCTTACCTTAACACCACGACGGTCTGCAAGGGGCCCGCTTGCGATGCCGCCAAAAAAGAGCAAGAAAATTTGGATCGACCCAATCCAAGAGATATTGCTTGGCGTTTCATGGCTTAACATGTGTGTCCCGTAGTACGATTGGTATGTGCTGCCAAAAAGAGTCAATTGAGTTCACCTCATGTGGTTTGCCATCTGATTTTCGCGTCGCGCAAAGAGGCGGGATGGACGTACCCAAACGAGTTTATATATCCAAAAGTGCACATGTTGCACGCAAACGCTGAGAGCACCACCAGCCATGCCTTTATCCCTCCATCAGGAACTGCCTTCTCCTGGGCGCCGACGTCAACGCTGCTGTCCTCACTGCTGGGCACCATGTCATCTGGCATTGCGTGGGCTGAGTTGGATATGATTGATGATGAGCAAGTGCGAGAAGCGGCTGGAGGGACGGACGCGAGTATTAAGAGAATGGAGAAGAAGATGGGAAGATTTGTCGCAGTAGAATAAGAGTCTTCTTCATCCATATGCCTCCACTTCATCAGGACCCTTAAATACGACTCGTGTACGGACTTTTCATTTTGTTATTGCCGTGGACTTAAGACGCCTCGTCATAAAAGGGGGGACATGTGGAGAACGATTGAAATAATACTCTCCCTCCACTAAAATAAATCGCAGCCGCGAGATGTCTAGGGCATTTGGCAAGGGGCAAGAACTAGAATTTGTTGCCAATCACATTGTTGCAATCTTCTAGAATTACCTGCCTGTTATTTAGTACTACCAGCAAAACTATATATTAGCGCAATTATACAGTTAAAGCTATTGATCGTTTTTCGGCAAATTTATAAATATTTACCGAGTTTTCAATATATTTACTTCTTAGCGCTTGTTTTTTCAAAAATTTAAAATTTGTTTTTGTTTTTATTAAAATTATTGCCTCTAGAAAAGCAATCAGTTAATAATAAATAAAAGATTAATATAATATACCTGAATTTATATTTAGATTTACTTTTATCAGATATAAACCTTAACAAACAAAATATACGTAGACTTTGAAAAGTAGCGAAGGTAAAATCATTTAGAGGGAGGTGGATAGTCAGTTTCGGGGGATGGTGCACGCGGCATTAGAATTTTGGTGGAGATCAAGCACGATGCGAAAACCTTCGTCATGCGAAGGTACAGCTCATTCGCGCACAACCCTGGGAGATCGGCTCGGCCCGCTGCCAAATAGCGGGATACCAGGGGTAAATAAACGTTAAATAACGCCACTATCTTCAACTGATGAGATGACAGCACACGATCCTGATCAGGTAATTGGCTGTACCGGATTTGCAACTAGAGTACGTCGTACAGCTGGTTCGATGTGGGGTTTAAGCTTTACTCGCAATGCAGTAGCTGTGAAAGATTCTTTAGCGGCCCGCAGGTTTAAGCTTTACTCGCAACTGTCGGAAGGAAAGCCGGTTCACAACTTTACAATAAACAAGCAGGTGCACACAGATCGGCTCTCTCGGCTGCGTCAAACGACTGCAGATCTTACATAAAAGGAGACAATAAAAATAACCACTATAGGCAGGCTGGCGATTGAACTCTGCCCTGGAAACGATCCAATTCGTCCTGGATGCCGACACCGGCCGGGAGATACCACGTGTATATATATGCGATATGTAGCTTGTGAGAAGTAATCCAGAACCAGGTCTGCGATCGATCACAGCTGCACCCTAAACCCGCCACAAAAGTTACTTAAATGCCAAAGCCGGCCGCCATGTCTCGACCACGGAAGAGTTGGAGCCAAACAGAAGATAAAATTCTGCAGGAAGCTGTTACTGGTGGTGAGTTGCGAACCAAGACTTGTAAATGCCGCAAACCTCTCCTCTTCTTACTTGTCTAACTCAAGAGAAGACTTCTAATGCCAGTGCGACGCAGCTCAGTTAGATCTCGGGCCCATTAACTGGAACGCCGTTGCCTCCCAGCTCAACGGGAGGACAAATAAAGACTGCCGGAAACGGTGGCACTATAAGTTGGAATCCAACTTTACCACCGGCCCCTGGACATCACACGAAGATCAGCGACTGGAGGAGGCGGTTCGTAAATATGGCACCAAATGGACACAAGTGGCGCTTAACGTGGTGACGAGGAATGGCTCCCAGTGCTCCAAGCGGTGGAACGACAAGCTCAATCCTGAGATCAACCACAGCGAGTGGACTGCGGAAGAGGTGAGTCATGCGCAACGCCGTCCGTGTTCCAACCTGAGAAGCTTCAATCACTAACCATCCTAACCATAGGATAACCTCTTGATCGCCGCCGTCGAGGAACTCGGGCACAACTGGAAGGTGATTGTCGACCGGCAGTTTCCACAGCGCACCGCACTCGGGGCCAAAAACCGATTCTCACTCCTAAAAAGAAGGCTCAATAAGATCGGACCTCAACCGGACGGTTCGGAAACCTTGGCCGGCATGTCCCCAACTTCGTCATGCAATAATACCAGCTCGGGTGATGTGATGGACGCCAGCATTTCGGCCCCTTGGTTGGGTTGGAACCTCGATAGCTCTCACGGGACAGAGGCGGATCTGGAAACCTACGGCAGAGACCAACAAGTACAATTCCTAGATCATCTTAAACTACCACCGCCTCTTTCCTCGTCATCGATTGACAGCAGCCCCTCCAATATGGCCTCGTATTGCTCCTCCCCCAACCTAGCAGCCTCAGTCGACTGGCGAATGGCCGCCATCGACTTTCTCGACCCCTCTCTGTCCTCGAACCATGATATGACCGGCCAGGCCGAGTGCGGCGACGTATACCAGTGGCCTCCGTCCAACTCGCTCATCTCGACTCCTGACAGCACGCTGTTGAATGATCTGAACAACCTCCCTGGTCTTGACTTTAGTCACTCCTACTCACCCTCTTTCCTTTCTGAGAATAAATTTGAGGTCCTGATTCGAGCATCATATAAAAATACCCAGTTAGCACAGTTTATAGAGTTGGTTATAGATGCTACAAATGTGCTTAAATCAAATAAAGCCTGCAAGGAAGTACAGTTTACAATTAAGCAATAAAAAATTAATTATAAGAAATAAATCTAATGAAAATAAATTAAAAAGAAATAAAAACATTTTTTACCACTTAACGTGATAATAACCTTAGTAAGGAGAACGTCTTATTTATTTGCATTTGCGCCCTAAGTCTAACATTAGCTATATTAATATTTTTTATCGATATCAATATAGCAATACAATATATATATAATACAAAGAAGTAAACCAGAGAGGGAATTGGCAAAGACCTGTGTATAAATGCATATACCTTCTTCTCCTGCGCCTCTAGCAGCATTAAGGCTGATTTTTGCTTTATATTTATAGTTTACCTATATATAAAAAAAGAAGAAAAGGTCAGAATTAAGGGCTAGTGTCAAGAGTTCGGGAATATTTCTTTAAACTTACTCTCGTTGCTCTTATACCACCAAAGTAGAAAACAAATAATAATATAAACGGGAGGCGAAAGGGATGAAGTGCGTGGGCAAGACCGGTTATCCCCGTAGAGGCAATGCCCAGAGGAGTCAAAGACTTCCTTGAATATGCTCGATATACTAATGCTGCTATCACTGGAAGTGCAATATAAGGTTTCATGGTGGAGTGCAAGATAACCTAGATAGCCTCTTGGGTAGATTTGGTTGCAGTGATATTTTTATTGATAATAGGCAGTCGCAGTATGAATTCAATGGAGATGCTTCTAGTATTTAGGCAGATTTGCAGGCAGAATAGGGTTTCCCCATCTAACCCCATTTCGATGCGGGTACTGGGATTACCACTGAAAAAGGCCTCCTGCCTATCCTCGTAGCCTTCGAGTCTCGCTTAGAGTCTTACTTAAAGGAAGGCTAGAGTTGCTCTTGTGGTTCGCGGAAAGTTGATTGTGCTTACGCTGTTGAAGAGGCTCTAGTCTTGAAACAACCCATTTTAGATATTAGGATTGCATAAGTGAAGCCTAGATATTTGTTACGAAGTAACATTTAGCACGTGTCAACCAGGAGCCTGAGGCTCACTAACTAGCGAGTTAGGCAGAGAACTCTTGGTAGTGGCTTGGATAAGCCACGTGACAGGAACAGGTCACGGGGTGGACCTTTTCGGTAGTAAGAAAGGTCCAAAGGTCCTGAAGGGTCCAAGGGTCCTGAGGGGTCCAAGGGTCCTGAGGGGTCCAAGGGTCCCAAGGGGTCCTGAGGTCCCCCCGGGTCCAGGAGAGCGAAGGTCTATATAAGTAGGATAGTTTTCACTCTAGATAGGAGCTTTGTGCTTAACTCAAATTGATTATCTGTATTCGACAAGACCCTAAAGCTACTCTCTTTTATACATAACTACTTATACCTATTACCTATCCTAAACTAACCCGACGAAGTCGATTCGTTATAATATTCTCGTGGGCTTAAATCCTTATATACTTGGTAAGCGCATTGAGACAATTATGCTTTTCTACAAGGTTTGTATCGTGTATACAATTACCAGGTTTACCTAGTGTTGGTAAAGAAATTTGATTTTGATTAGATTAGTATAGAATTAGATTAGATTAGATTAGAGTATTAATACCTACTCTAAATCTAATTAGATTAGATTATACTCTACTTTAACTCTAATCTAATCTACTTTAATCTAATCTAATTTTACTCGAGTAGAATTATATAGTATTCTAAGTACTTGCTTAAAAAGGGGTCTCTCGCTTAGAGTGGCTAGCCTGCATTAGCGCCTTTAGCTAGCCAATCAATAAGCTTAGCTTTATTAAAGGTTCTTATAACTTTAAGAAATATTAATTAGTAATTTATAACAAATCGACTTCGTAGGGTTAATTAGTATAAGTAGTAGATATAAGTAATCACGTATAAGAGAGAGTAGCTTTATTGCTTATCGAAGGCTACCGATTATAAGTTAAGATAATCAATTTAAGTTAAGCATAAAGCTTTTATCTAAGTAAGGAAACTATCTAGCTTATAT
>JAPZPB010000332.1:0-43758 GCA_037952635.1 Bryoglossum gracile | reverse complement strand
GTGTGTGTGTGTGTGTGTGTGTGTTGGTGTGAGAAGTCAAAAAGTACTGTTGGGGGGAGATATGAAGAGGGATCTTCGATAGGGAACGGGCCCTCCTGCTTCTTATCCCATGAGCCTCTATGCCGCAATCTGGCAGCGGATGGGAAGCTACCAAGGCCTGGTGCTACCCGAAGTGGCAGTCAAGTGGGTGATTCCAAGTCTCCAGATGATGCTTGAAGATGGGCCCAACCTGGAGGAGTCCCATGCAGGATGCGTCCAGGAGAGGCCAGTCGGTGGGAAGCGCAGGGAAGACGAGAGGAGAGGGGAGGGGAGGAGGGAAGCGAGCGAGGGGACGAGGGGATGAGGACGAGGGAACGAGGAGTGAGAGGTCAGGGAAAACGGGAAAAGCAAGGCAAGGCGGGTAGTCGGACGACGGATGACGGACGCTGGTCCAGATATTGCAGTAGTGAGTCGTGATTACTGGAGAGCACACGAATGGGAGGCTTGTAGAAGTGTACAGTTGTAGTGGGGGATGGGAGTGGGAGTGGCGTGGGCGTGGGCGTGATTTCTGTATACTGTACTGTAACTGTAGTACAGTACAAGTAGCCGTGATAGGAGCGGTAGTCGTTCTGGAAGCTCTCAACGGTAGTCTGGAGGTTGTATCAAGTATTACAGTACAGATATTGTACGGTAGATATTGCAGATATTGCTAGCCTAGGAGAGAGATGGAGAGCCACACACACACACACATACACACATATATATATATATATATATATAAGAGAGCACGCAATTATATCCCAAGAGTAAGTAGCAGCCGTAGTTACACAGCAAGTACTAGCAAGTACGGCGGGCAGTATGAGTAAATCGAAGGGACCAGTAGCTGTTATTCATTTACGGATTGTACTGTACTGTACACCAACCAACACTAACTCACGCTGCTCAAACCGTGGTAACTTTGCAACGGTGTGGTTGCGGTTGCGCTGCTGCAAAGGTGGTACAGTACGGAAGTACCAAATCAATTGAGGGAGGGGAGGAGAAGATGAGCGATGAGGGATGAGAGGAAAGCTGCCAGTGAGAAGTGAAAAGTGAGAAGTGAGGAACTCTGAACCAAGAGCGGGCGTGGTCTACCGTCTGCCCAGGTGGGATTCTGCGCAAGAGAACCACCATCATCATCCATCATCATCACCACGACCACCCACCACCACAACCACCAAAACCACTGCCAGGATCGTACTGTAAAACGAGACTGTGAGAAGAGCAGAGGTGCCTAACCCCGACGCAGCTTAGTGTCTCGTTGGGCAGCATCAAGGCAAAGAGGTGAGTCCTGTGTCTCTGCTTGCTTGCACTCAGCATCGCCGATAGGTTCGCCATGGCCGGGGCCAAGTTTGTTTCTGCTCAGCACTGCAATCTATTATTGCCATTGGTTTCGCCAGTACCTTCGGTACGTCGAACTGTCTCGTCTGAAGGAGTCATTCGCATTCATGGTCCCGTAGCTCTCTCCGGTACGGCCATTCGAGCCATTGTTCTGCGAGCCTGCCCATCATCCTGCGCCCATCCTGCTTCCAGCCTACTTACGGTACTGTACTGTGCTGTACTGCCCTGGAGGTGATATTCTGATAGGCTTGCGTCTGCTCCCGAAAGGCAACTGGAACGAGCACCAATCGATCGGCTTGAGGCAATCCATAGTCCAACGGGAGGCTTCCCATTAACCCCCCATGCATTGTCATTGTCCCCTGGTCATCACGGGTCTTGTTTACCACGGCCACACTGGATCACCCTTCCATCGCAAAAGCCATCACGAGAAAGGACCAATATCATAACAAGAAGACGGATCAGAGGAAGCATTTACAAAACTATGGCTTTGCGGAGCAAGAGGAGAATCTATGCTGTGGCTCCGCGTCAACGCCGAGCCGTCAAGCGGACAATGGGGTGCCCTCATGCCCTCCCCCCCCCACCCCCCCCCCCCAATTTTCTCTTCTCCTATGAAACACAAAATCGAGAAATACTGGCAAGCGACCTCCAGATCCACTCCAAGCCTCAGGTGATAACTGGTGGGGCAGGGCAAGGCAGGGTAGAGCTGAACGCCGAAGACCTGACTCTTGTTGCAAACTTGCAAGCAAGTGAAGATCGATGAATCAGAAATGCCTGGAACCGGACTGTGGGTAATATTTATTATTAGGAGAGGGAATCAATAGGACGTACCCTTCGCACAAGTACTGGACTGGACTGGACTGGACTGTACCTAACGAGAGAACGAACTGGAGAAGCTGCGAGCCCAACGCCTTCAGGGCAAAGGGACGATTGGGTGGAGAGAAATGGCCATCAGCCTTCTCGGAATGCTCCCATTACCCTCCCTCCCTGGTCATGCCATGCCTCACTCATGGGTCCTGTGTGCGGTCGAGACGGTGAGACCTGATACAGTACAGAATTGGCACGGTAACGAGAAAGAGTAAAAAGGGATACGACAGTAGTACAGGAAGAAGTGAGAGTCAGGAAAACTGACAGGCGATAACATCTTGATGAACTGTTACAGATTTCAGACCGCATCTCTCGGTGGAAGTAATACGCCATTCCAGTTTCTGTTCTCCATTTTCCCTTCTCGTCTCCCGCTTGCTGGAGAGGAAAGGCGGGAGAGCTTCGACAGGATTCCCTTGAAAGGACTAGGACAACCCTTGCTTGCTACGTACCTTATTGAACGAGATATACTTCGTAACTATATAGTACAGGACAGTACGAAGTACACTACTTTGTATTTTGCACAGTATTTTGTATTTTGCCAGCCAAGTCCGCCATCCGAAGGTCCCGACAAACCGGGTCGCCAGAATAATTACACGTCTGACAACGACATAGCATCAAATTGCTTTCTTCGATAGTGAAACAAACCGCGATCATCCAAGCAAGTTGAGCATTCACTACTCCGAAAGCCGACATACATCTCCGCCGCTACGAAGCCATGATGATCTTCGTAGGTAACTTCTCATCACCATCTCATCACAGGGGAGGGGGTAGAAGAATCTACCGAACTCCAGAGATTCAAGGCGTTCCAGAATATCGCGAGATTCCCGAACATGAAAATAAACAACAACGCGACTTGGACTGCCAGTGCAGAGCCAAGGTCGGTGCAGGAGGGGCCATGATGGCATGGCCCATGAGCGGTGTAGGTAAGGCTTGAGTCTTGACCTTGCTGTCGGGTCCAAATACTTGTCTGATACAATTAAGTAGTCTCCTTCTCGCCCCTCTCACCTCCTCCAAGTCGCTCCAACCTCACGCGTTCAACGCGCCTCCTCATCCTCCAAGTGGAGTCCAAGTGGAGAAGCGTAAAAGGATTTTCCCCGTGGCCATGTTCAGTGGCTGGCGGCATCCTAGCGTGGGCAAGAGCATGGGCAATTGGCGGTAGCCTTCAACGATATAGACTCATTCATGGAGGCACAGGAAGGACTCTTGCAGCGAGAGAATCTTCAAATTGCAAACGCAGAGACTCTTCCAAACTGGACTGCCTGTTCTATTGTTGGTCTGAGAGCACACGAGCAGCTGCCTCGCTCGGCGAGTCCAATCATCACAAGTCCTATGTTCTATGCTAGAGCTGGCAGCCTACATCGCATTACCTCCGAACTTCGCGCCCAGACTACTCCAACACTTTCCAATACAATCTTTCAGTCTCCTCTATTTTCACTTCACCGCCGGGCTGCGGCTTCCTGAGGGAACATCCGGCGTCGCTATTCTTTTGTCCAGATCCGCAAAGCAAACAACTTGACTCTCACCACCACAATACAATTGTCGGTCTGGAGTCGCCTGTCCCGTATGACGCCCGCTCATACTTCAGCGCGGCTATGGGAAATTATTTCCCCGTTTGCTCTTCGGTTTTCGGAAGCTCATGTTGCCTCTTGTTCCACCATCTCTAGGATCGAAAATGCATCCTGTGTCCTGCACCACTGCCGTTCGGAAAGGTGCAGCTCCTGCAACGCTCGATTTGTCACACCACGTTTTGTTTTCTTTTTTCTGAGTGCCTTATTATTCCAGCTTTCTGGGGAAGGCTAAGCCAGAAAGTTTCTGTGCCGCGAGGAGTGCATATTGTTGCTCTTTTTTGTGGGAGAGGAGAGGCGGTGAAGACATCTGGGAGACCGCTTTAGGGGCCATCAGCTATAGGATCATCCCAGTATGGGTTTGTGGCGGTGACGATATCTTTCTTCTTCCGCAATCGATTGAAATTTCACCAAGTTTCTGAAACACTATTTCCAGCCACGGAAGGCTCTTTGAAAGTACGCGAAGTTGCTGCTATTGTAGTTCGGCAGTCAGACCATGCTCAGGATGAAGCTATCCGGAGTCCGGCTATACGAGCACTATTTTTAATCTCCATGTGGGCTCACAGATAGTAGCCCTATACAGTATTACTGTAGAGTAGAAGACTGGGTGGCTGGGTATCCCCATTTCTATTTGTTCTCTCTTCTGGGAGTTATACTTGCAACACTCCTTGTCACCTGACAGTTCACCGCCCCTTCCCCATTGTTACTTTCCCAAGCCCATGGCGTTTCAGCATATCAGTATTAAGAATGCAGCAAGTTTCTACAAAGTATCATTGCGGAAGCTGCTGTAATTCTCAAAGCTGAGAGGTTCCCCGACGTGTCTGTACAGATACGGGCTCTGCAGTTCTCGTCACGATAGTGGAGATTCACTTCCCAGATTCCCCTCCCTCAAGCTGTCCCCTCACCTCAAAAATTGTACGATAAAAAATACGGCAGAAATGTTCTAGACTGCCTGCCTTGGCTGACAACGGCCCTTGGGAAAGTCTGCTGCGAAAAGATCTATCCCTGCGTTCCGGGCTCGTTCCTAAGCTTCAACATCATTAATTTTGGCGCTTGGCGAACCGAGACGCCGACTCATAACCCGTCTCTGGTTACAAATGGCGAAACTTCCCGCCCACCTCACTCACGATGTGCGGTAGCCTCGCCAGCTTTGAATACTGAACTAGGTTTCCGACTTCACATGTTCGGAGTTTAACTACCTTATTGCTGGAAGCACATCCGGAATTCTAATCTGCATTGTACTACACATTGTGTAGATGAAAAGGAGACGCAGGTCAAGCGCCTAAGACCGCCGAAGCTCTTCTGACATTCAGAGTTATTTAATGTCAATGTGAGCTGGATTATCCAATTTGGTTAGAATTCTGATATAGTTTAAGTGATCCAGCAAGATACCCGAGTGTCGTTCTCTGGCATTCTAAGAGTTCAAATAATTCCTGAATATTCACCTATAGTTGAATACTATCCTTGTTTTGAAATATTCAAGCTAACAATCAAGATAAGGCTAGGAAGCAACACCAAGTGAACATTCACGGTATCAATGACAGTTGGTGTCCAGAGAGCAAAACCGCATACTATTAGTCGAGACAAAAGTTGTCTAAAGCATTCAGATAACTTAGAAGATTGTAGATAGCGCGAGCCTATGTTAGAACTCAGTTTCTACATTCTGGCTGCAGCAATCAGAATCTCACACCAACAACTCATCCGTCACTCCACCTGTATACAGGAAGGCAATTTCAGCCCAAGAAAGAAACACCGAATACCTTTTTTCGCCGCATCTTGTCCACGTTAAAAATTCAACATCTCGAAATCGCAGGTTTCTTCTACATTAGGGGATTTCACTAGCTTCCCCTCCGTTTTAATTGGTCTGATTCCCAAGCCTCAGTATCAGAATCCCAACCATCCTCCCCGAGTCGCTCGCCCAATAGACTCCGTACCAAACCGCCCTCCTAGAAGGCCCTCCCCAAGAACCGGAAATGGAAATAGAAATGGAACCACCAACCCACAACTCCAGCGCCTCACGCCGCCTCGTTCCAATACCTGCAATAACACAAGTATTACCATACCAGCCTCATCCTCAGATGTGACAAACCCAGCTGAAAATCCTTGTAGAGCCTCCCTCCTCGCCTCTCTTCCCCCAACATACTTCTCCCACATCACCTTTCCATCATGAGGAAAACTCCTATGAAACACCCAGCCCCGATTCGAATCCTCCTCTTCAAATCAAACTCAAGACAATCCAATCCCACACCCAAACTCAGGAACTCAAATGGCGTGAGTCTCACGCCCTTCCAAGCTACTAAGCGCAGTGCAGTGCAGGCAAGACATACACCGGTATGGATCCAGCCCATGCATGTATACCTCTACTCTAATCCACTGGCATAAAATATATGTATCGGGCGAACCTGCTTTTCTGTTCCCTCTTTTCTTGTGCTGGACCTTGCTGCTTATTTCCTTATTCCTGCTTCTTGCTGTACTGACTGACCAAAACTCTGCATTCATTCGCATCTCAGGTTTGCAGTGAATATTTGAAGCCTGTTTCTTGTGAGGAGGGAGGTTCCGAGACCGGGTTGCTGAGTTGCCTGTTTGATGGAGGCGCTGGTGTGCGATGTGAAGAACAGGGTGAGCGGGGGTTGGGAAAAGTTTGATGAATATATTTGCAAGGTCTGAGATGGAAGGGAGGTGAAGAATTCGGGTATGCAGAGTTTTCGTGGCAGCTGAAGTTCAATTAAGCTCAAGAGGCCGATTAAAAGCTTGCAAAAGTCTGAGAATCTAGAGCGAACAGAAATTTCAGAGTGGATTGAAATTATAAAGCCGTTTTGATGACAATCCAGGTCAAAGTGCATCTGTCAGAGGATTGCGTACGTCTCAAAGATATGGAATATCACTAATGACCATGCAAAAGAACGCAATGATTTTTCTGTATTACTATTTTTTCTTCCTATCGACAAACATATGAGAGCAAGAAGCTCGTCGTGGTATCTCCAATTCCCAGAAACCTAGCGCGCCGGTGCAAATATCATCGAAATGCAAGATCAACGAAACTCCTAGCTATGAGCAAGCGGATGCTAATCAATCGTTCACGACAAACACAGTGAAAGGAGCCAGATGATGTCTCGAGTGATCATCTAGGCTGGAGTAGAAGTTTCGAGCGTGGCTAGAGCTGAACAAAGTCCTGCTGCATAGGAATATCTGTGTCGATATTTCCGTCGTCATCTCCCAAGTACTCTTCTTCAAATTCGTCAGAATCAACATCATCACTCCCAATTTCTTCCTCGTCCTCGTCACTCGAAATATCACTATTTTCGTCCTCCGTGGTTTGGGCGGGGTTGTTTCGCATAACGCTAGCCTTGTGTCGATGTGGTAGCTTGCAGCCTTTAGTGGTACAGCTTCCAGTGTTGCTGAAATCCGGGCACTCGTAAACATGACGCTCGGTACAGCTTGCGCCTTTCTCGCAGTAGCCATAAATGCCGAATGCTCGGCAGACATGTGATGTTGGTGAGACCCGAACATGGGTGTAACGGCAACTTGGATTAGAACAATTGCCTTTTGTGAAGTGCAAGCAAGTAGGAGTTCGCTCTGGGGTTAGTTCATGTGAAAGGTCACAAGCTGGGCCACTTGGGCAAGCTCCTTTGTGAAGAAACTCCTTGCATGCGGCAACTTTGGAATGATCATGGACATATCGACATTTCGGGCCTTTGGGGCAAGAACCTAGAAAGATTGAAGTGTTAGCTGAACCCCCATTTGCCCCTCCGCTTCGAGAGCAAGACTCTAGTGGTGGTTTGAGAAGAAAGGGAATACCCGTGGTTGTGAAAATCTTGCAGGGCTCGTCGATCTTCTTGACAGCACCGCATCTCCTAAAATTGGAATACATCAGTACTGGCTTCAGACCCCGTCATCCGAGCAGAGTCGTGTTGTCCATACCGGTGAGCCTTGATAATGCCAGAGCGAAACATGTTGCCAGTCTTGGTCCTATGAAATCTAACACCACCAACCAATGCAGTCTTCGGGGTGGACTTTGCAGCGTTGAGGTCACCTGCACACCGTAAGCCCAGGACCGGCCCAAAAAGTGCAGCGCGCTCGCTGGCTTCCGCTTGCAAAATCTCACCGGGAACTTTGACGAGTTTGCTTCCATTTTTCAACACTCGAAATCGGATTCCTTGTACTGTTATTTCGAAGTTGCTATGGGTAGAAGTACTATGAGAAGCTGCGCTGTACGAGTTGCCACTCATATGCTGCAAGTGCTTATTGAGTCTAGCCTTCTCGCGCTCATCTCTCTGCTTCAACTTCTGCTTTCGAGTTTCTTCGATGGCTTTAGCCCTACTCTGGCTATCCTTTTCAAATATGGATGTGTTAATCAACTGAAGATGACGATCAGTCTTGGTGATCCAAGCTGTTCCTGCACTCGCTGCATTCACGGAGGGGTTCTCGTTTTCATTGATGGAGTCGGCATCTGTAGGTGTACTGGCGTTTAGGACAAGGGTACGATTACGATGAACCTGGAGCCTGCTTCCTCTGGCGTATGGCCTGGATCGGTAGCTGCCATGAGTTGGTCCTCGTGAAGCATTTGATTGATAGTACCCTTCGTGTTGGTCAGCGTCGTGCTTCGAATCAGCTAATGTCCTCATACCTCCACGTGCGCTGGCGTATGGTGGCATAATGTACTGCGTTTGTGGATCAGGGATTTGCCCGTTTTTGTGCCGATTAATCTGACCTGGGAAGTGTCAGCTGTGAAGAGAGGTTTGCAAACACCAAATGTGGTGGTAACTTACCGGCAAGTTGGCTAATTTTCTCCAGAATAGCTTGGTCTTCGGATGCCATGGTGCTGTATTCTCCTGTGTGTTAGTTACTGCGTGGAGTTTGCGGATCTGTCTGAGTTGTATGATGCTGTGCGAAGGTTGAAGGACCGTTGGTGAAGTTGTAATTTATCTTGATTGAGCGCGCGCCAAAGTGAAAGGGTGCCCCACTAAAGAAAGCTAACCGCCTTTGAACTAGTCTGTTTGGTGCTTCAGCTTAGCGCCACATCCATGTCATTCCTACAGTAGCCTTGTGCATTTCCCCAGATGACCAGCAACCAGTAAATGAAATCTCATCCATTCTTTTGACATTACCAACACCTCGAGCGTTGTGCGGAGCAACATCCGTAGAATTAGAGAACTGGCTTTATGGAGGACACGAAAATCAAGAGCGACCCGGACGGACCAGGCGGGTCACCGTCAGGATATGATGCTGAGGACGATATCTACGAGGATGCGGGAGACCTCGAATTCAACACAGCTCCAGAGTTCCAAAAGCTGTATCTTGCTCGGGTCCCAAAATACATGTGGGACGCTTGGTCTAGTATGGATGACGATGCTGAGATTCAAATTGGCACCATCAGAGAGACTACTTTTAAGGACGCTGACGGTCATGCAAAGGCACGCAATCCTCCGTCTCTTCCTTTAAGGAAACGCATGCTAATAGCGACCTAGATGTCGTTGTCATTGCTATTATCATCAAATATTCCTCAGCATCAGACTCTGCCCAAGGAGTACCGCCTCGATATACCCGCAGGCGACGAGATGGTGGAAAACACGTTCGTCTTTACTGAACAGGATCTCCCTGGATTTAAGTCGAAGTCGAAGAAATTCGATCTTACAACCGCCAATATGCCTCGCAGACTCACCCAGCAAAAGAAAGAGACCCCGAAACAGCCATATGACCCCAATAAGCGTTTCCAGCCCTACTTCAAGAAACCAGTCCCAAGTAAGATTCATCTTCTTTCGTAAATAGAGACCTACGCCGAAATGCATTACTAATGAGCGGTATAGAGCGCACAACCATCGTAGGGAAGGTACTACACGAAGCTGAATGTATCGTCAACCGGCCTGAAGAAGCCCTTGACCTCTTCACTCAAAAGTTGGCCGAAGCCAATAAACCAAAAAGGGTTACTGTCATGGTCTCAGAAGATGAGTTGCGCGGCATGACCACCGCTGGTACTCACCAGGCACAAACTGCCTTTGGAGGTTTCATCGTAAGCCCTCTTCCTGCTCCATTTCCGGCACCCTGCTAATTCCCAACAGAAATCAGCACCTGACAAAGGCAAGCGTCCTCAACTGCAGAAGACAGCCCGTATACCAGTCAACGAGCTGTTGGACAAACTTTTCACATTGTTCCTGTCAAAATACGAATATTGGTCTATGAAAGCCTTACGCGCGGAATTAAAGCAACCGGAGGCGTACTTAAAGGAGAACCTAGACAGAATTGCAGTCCTTCACAAGAGTGGCCCTTTCGCGATGCAGTGGCAATTAAAAGCCGAACTAGTCCCTGCAAAAGGAACCGATGCGGCAGCCAAGCAAATGGCCGCTCCTGAGGTTGACAGCGAGCCAGATGATGACGGTGAGGATGACGAGGACGTCAAGCTCGAGGATGTTCCTTTTTAGGGGACGTTCCTTTTGTGGACAATACTATAATTACATTGTGGGCGTTCAGGAGGGGACTTAGAATGGCAGGCTTGGTTGGTGCATTTTCCGGTGTTACTCGTGGGGTGCCGGTGGACTGCTCTGTGGTATCAAAATCTAATTTAGGATCTTGAACGCGTGGTCCTCGCTAGCTAAAGATTAAGCTACCAGATTCCATAAATATCGAAGCTCGTTTCAAAAAGCATTGGCTAGGGGTGTGATGTGACAAACGGTTCTCAACTAATTCTCTTCTGCTACGTTTCTTGTTAAAGTTCCGAGGTAAACGACTACAATATAATATATTTTGACGGTTAATTTGATGTTGTGCAGAGATGCACGAAGGTACCTTGAGAGAAGTTAAGATTGAGATCTAGCTTGAGCAGGGATAAGAAAAAACCACCTGTAGCCTAAGAAGTGGCTTGATAATTAACACCAGAGAACCGGCGATGGGAATATATCATTAAGGAATCACAGTTTGGATTTTGATGATTATTGTTAACTGAAAGTGAAGATCCGCATCACCGTTTCTTAGGTGCTAGTAAGAATCAACAGCAGAGTTCTCCAGACACTTTGAAATATCCAGCGGGTCTTGAATGATCACAACTCCTGAGATATTAATTCTATCTTGATTGTTCACCCGACTTGACGAAGGTAGCAAATGAGTTGAACACTAGATAGTTAAGGTGTGCTCAGACTTGGCGAGTCGGGGACCAATGGCGGCGCATGGTTACGCCGAAGCCCAACCTTCTTAAATATTTAGACCGGAATGCTTGTCTTACAAGCGGTATTAGGAATAGGTAAGTCAACTTGAGTTTCCAAGCAATGAGTGGGTGCTTTACCAATTGACGGACACACCCTCGAGCCAAGAGGAGAGCAATATTAAAGGAGCTAGAACCCTTCCTTTTAAGGGGATTGTGAAAAATGCTTAGGTATGCCGAACAGAGAGTGAGGTAGACTTAGTAAGCTCCCCATAGAATTACAAGGAATTGCATTGACAACCAGTTTCTCTATCCAGTCTATGAATTCAAAATGACTATCAAGACTGTGTCATGAAAAGAAGCCCTCAGCCTTTATCTCCAAATTGATACAATTCCCTCTTTCTATCTTGCGCGTGCCTCATAACTCCCACCTAAACGTTGCAAGGCCCAAATATCAATACGCGATCTGTCTGGGGATAAATTGACCCTTGGGAGCTGTATTATAGCCTGCTCTAATGCCTCTTTACTGGTACCCTGAACCTGGCATCCAGACAGCGGCTCGTCACCCCACGCACCGCCACCAAGCTCAAAATGGACGTTCTTCAACAACTCTCCTTTGCCCTGCTCACCCTTCCATGCATGTTTCAACAGATGTAGCATCCGGCGTGCGGTTAACCAGGAGGTATTCTGTATATTCACACTCTCCAATTCCTTCAGTGCACATAGGTAGTCAATAATGTCATCCTCATAAATAGGCACTAGTGCGGAGGAATTCCATACGTAATCTCGAGGCATGTCGGAGATGTAGAGGGGGAGGGTAAGGGAGGGGGGCGGACGGGGAGGGTGGTTTCGCCTGATGGGTTCGCCTGGGCCACGAGGCTGTGGACCGACTACCATGAAGTCAGAGGCGGTCTGGAGACCACTGAGGTCTACTTTGCTGTTGATGAATTAGATATGGCTAAACATTGATGGAGGAATAAACCGCACCGGAGTTTTTTGCAAGAAGCAACGACAAGGCATAGTCCTCCGACGGGTACATCCCTTGTGCTACGGAAAGATTTGAGATCTGCGCTAGGTGGAGGATGCGGCCTAGAGTGCCCCTTTGCTAAACACTCTCCTGTCACATTTTGAGATACTTTGGAAGAATCTGTGAGATCCGACGCTGGCTCTGAGTCCGGGGGTGGACCAGTACCTCCATCTCGATGAACGTAGTACTTGTCGTAGTCGCGGTATTTGAACTCTCTCCAGCTGGCTTGGCCCTCGATCATGTTGTTCTCGTCCAGCCTAGTGATTCTAGAGAGCTCACTAAGGTCAAGCACCCGGACCAGGGAAGCATACAAAGGCCTGGTGGCTACGATATAGGTGAACTGCGCGAACCGATATGTGGAAGAAAACTCGGGCTTTGCATACATATATTTCATTGCCGTCTCGGATATATTAGGATTTGACAGCATGAGAGAATGCAAGTCGAATTGTGGTAGATACTCGCAAATATTAGCAAGAACCTCCACCGGGATATTGCTTAGATTTGGAACTGGAAACATTGTGGTTGGAGCTGCGTCCTCTCGACAAGGAAAAGAGAAATAAAATCTTTTGAACACGGCAGATGAGGAAATTTCAGAGGAATCGTGGTGATAATGGACAGAGAAAGACGAGAAGAGCGCGAAAACATGAGAAGGGAGGGTTTGATCCTAGCGCCTCCCATTTGACGTCGTGGATTAGACCAGCTCAAGTGGGCATCCTACAAGCGCTGAACAAGTTACATCTCCTTTGGAAGTAGGGTGATAAATTACCTCGCCAGTCGGTGTTCGAGTGTGGCCCTTTGGCTAGCCCGTACCCGTAGCCGACTCGGAATGATTTTGGGACCGATATTGTAGTGACGTTTGAATGACCCGTCCATCGAGACTATCATGATGTGCTGACCACAACCTACCTACTACTACCAAATCGTAAAATACCCCAAGCCGGCCAAGCGGGCCAAGTATGCTAGACTGTGTGCCAGGTAAGAGTAAAGGACGATATAGGTATATAAATATAAGCA
Source organism: Bryoglossum gracile (assembly GCA_037952635.1). Lineage (NCBI taxonomy): Eukaryota > Fungi > Ascomycota > Leotiomycetes > Helotiales > Bryoglossaceae > Bryoglossum > Bryoglossum gracile. Next base: position 30,797 of record JAPZPB010000332.1, on the reverse strand, counting down.
CACACATATTATCATTGTAGAGCCTCAGCTTGAAGCATACTCAGTCCACGCGGTTTCAGTATCCAGAGTCCCACAAATGTGTCAACTTGAACCAACTCTCTAACATAAGCTTCGAATTGTTGCACAAGAGGAGCCAGGACCTTGGGGGTGGTGGCACCTGAGCTGCCAAGAACCCGAAGCAGACGACGGGCACACTGGGAATTTGGCCGTTCAAGGAGTAGGGGCCGTGGCTATGCTTCAGGCGAACTCGCCCATCATATAGCTGCATAGCTTTCTACATACTATGGGGTAGCTCGTAGCGGCTAAAGGCACCTCTGGGGGTAGCTCACCGAACGCCTAGAACTGTATTGGCAACGCGGTATTTGTATGTCGTACGGAATGACAAATTACCGATATGGAGACACCATTGATAAGTGACTAGCCTAATTGCTTCCTACTGTAGACCTGGCACTGCCTCAATAACAAGACTTTCCGAAGGGTCTGAAGGACTGCAGTGGAAGCTTGTTGGTTGTTGGTTGTTTTACCTGTAGAGAGTGGCATGCTAGTAGCATGAAATTAGCTTAGAAGTTATTGACAGCCACCCTCAATAGCAGCACTCCCATTCGAGTTCAGAATGTGAGAGGAAACTTGGCATTCGAGTAGAAGCCGTAATGAACAGGTAGAGCATGTCTTGGGCTGGTAGAACCGTTGTCAAAATCATACAGTAAGCATGGACGCCAAATCGAGAGGGGTTATGTAAGCGATGCCACTAGCCGCAACAGGCCGCAGCTGGAGCTCTACCATCCATCCACCTTCAGCCTCACCACACGAGCTCTCTCAAATCGTCTCCTACTCTGTTGGTACATACAATCAACCTGCATTCTCAAAATGGCCTCACCAAAGGTCACCCAAACCCTCCAGAATATTGAGACTTCTTCAGAAAAGCAACAAGGCTACGACGCTCTCCTCAAAGATGTTAGATTCTCCTCTGACCCAAAAGCTCTTCCCCTCGACCTCATCGCTATCATCGATGCCATCTTCGCAGATTCCCTTGGAATAATCGCAACCCGCTCCCTCTGTGAAACCTTTGTCGCAGCGTTAAATACCGTTCCTAGCAATGAATCCAAGATCCAAGTTGGCGAGCATGCCCTCACTATATTCTCGGCGCAGTCCTCCTCGTTTGAAGAACAGAATGCTCAGGTCCGCGAGTTAATGGCTACAGCCTACGAAGCTGATGAAGAGTTCCTTGATGCGGCAAAGATATTGGCTGGTATTCCCCTTGAGTCTTCTCAAAGAAAGGTCACAAATGACGATAAGGTCAAGTTCTGGATTCGCATTACGAGAAACTACCTAGAGGTCGACGATAATACGCTTGCTGAGCAATACCTCAATAAAGCTAAGAACTTGATGTATACGGTCTCGGATCGGGAGATGAACCTTCACTTCAACCTCTGCCAGGCACGAATCCATGATGCAAGACGCAACTTTCTCGCTGCTGCCCAAGGATACCAAGAGATTAGTTTGATGACGGTCATTGCAGAGGAAGAGAGACTACACACATTGAGCATGGCCATCAAGTGCGCGGTTTTAGCACCGGCTGGTCCAGCACGGAGTCGTCAGCTAGGCAGACTATACAAGGATGAGAGATCACATATGTTGGAGGAATACAGCATCTTAGAGAAGATGTTCCTCAACAGACTTTTGTCACCCGAAGAGGTCGCTAAGTTTGCAGAAGGTCTGGCTCCTCATCAGTTGGCAAAGACTGGAGATGGAAGTACGGTTTTGGCAAAGGCTGTGGTAGAGCATAATTTGCTTGGTGTCTCGAGCTTGTATAGCAATATTCAGTTCGAGGCGTTGGGACTCTTGCTTGGGCTGGACGGGGACAAGGCTGAGGAGACTACGGCTAGGATGATAGAGCAAGGACGACTGCTGGGGAGGATTGACCAGATTGAGAGGGTCATTTGGTTCGAGGGCAGAGAAGCTACAGGCGAGAAGGGCAGTGGTCGAGCAGAGGGGGTCGTTGGTAGAGAGCTGAAGCAATGGGATGCAAATGTTCAGGGTTTAGCCGAGGAGGTTGAAAAGGTCACCTCGGAATTACAACTAGGGTACCCAGTAAGTTCCACAGCCTACGATCAAAGTGAGGTTACCAATAATTACCTAGGACTTCGTTGCAGCAAATCTTGTTGTTTGATGGAGACGATATAAGACGAGAAAATGAGACATGACTAGAGATTCTAGATGATGATGGATAAGCATGAAAATATGGAGTGTTTGACTGGCATCATGGTAATGGCGTTACAAGGAAATGACACGATTCCCAGCAACGGTAGCAAATAGAAGAATTGGCTATGGGGTTACACCTATCTACCTCTGACTTACTAGATCTCTAGCCCATGACTCGCTGAGATTAGTGACAAAATTTTCCTTGATTAAGCCGCTCAAATTCTCAGTTAGTTGACTTTAGATTACAGCTTGTGAGGCTCCGGATAGTGCTGAGCGCTGGATTTGTGCGATTTGGAAGCCCTTTGTTTTCCCAAAAGGGATCACTGCCATGTTCTGTCTATGAATTTTGGTGACAAGGACCACCCCGAGTCTTCCCTTTCTCCCATCTCTTCACCGCAACTCGACCTTCTGAACTTCATCCTCATACCCACCCAAGCCCTTCGGGCTCACCAACTCTACGATCCTCGCCGCAACCATCTTTCCAATCACATCATATCCCTTCGGGGTGAAATGCACCCCATCCGGCTCCCAGAGCTCCTTTCTCTTCTCTACAGGCATACTCTCATACGGAAAGTTGGTGTTCAAATCAAAGGTATAGCTATAGCTTAGCCAGTCAGCTAATCCATTCCAGTTCACCCCCATTATTGTCTCAGAGCTCTTCAAGACTTACAAATTCCGATCCTGATGAGCCAATATCAGTTCATTGAGGTCTAATCGTAGAGACTTGTTGGAAGCCCCAGACCCTGGGAACTCCGGAACGGTCATAGAGAGCACCTTAGTACCATGGGTGAGCGGAATGGACCAGAGGGCTTGGAGGGCGGCGTAGATGTCTTGGGGCTGACGCTGTTGCGAGAGGTCGTTGGTACCCCCGAGTATGACGGCGTAATCGTAGGGGAGCTGCGGGCTATTAGGTAGATCTTGGTAGTTTGTTAGTGCTGTTAATATCTAGTCTGGTGGATCTGAATGAGGGTAAGGCGGAGTAGTTAGTGGATGAATATAATCATATCATCAATGATGAGGTAATTTTGCATCTCAGACACCCTGACCTGATTGGAACATCCAAGAACCTCGTACAGGAGAAGTCATACGGAACATCGAGGTTATACGAAAACGCCCGAGTAACACAACGCCATAGTAACGCAAGAATATGGCTTGACTTACATAATGCCTGCATACGAGGCAGCATCATTCCCGGAGGACTTGTCACTTGGTCTCCTCCTACTCCCTGGTTATCCACTGCGACATTGATATCCGGGAGAGCCTTTTGCAAAGAGGAATTCAATGACCCAGCATACGGATGATCCGGAGCCCCCCAGTGAGACCAGCCCTGAGTGAGACTATCGCCAAGGCAAAGAATATGGAGAGGGTTTGGTAGATGCATTTTGGTCGAATTCGATAGTGACAAGAAAGAAAGAAATATGATGCGAAATTCGCCCAGAATTTTGAAGAACTGGAATCAAAGTTGGGATTCAGACTCGCAGCCCTACTGTACTGTACACGATGACATCTGGTGATACGCAAGGCCATCTTGAGAAGCACGGTTGTCGAGTTGAGACATGTATGAGATCAACCCTGAGTATTTACTTTGCGGAGTACTATACAGTACAGTACCTACTAATACCTAGCTTACAGGGGTGCGTTGCCGGGAGAACGAAGCACCTCAATCTTTCCCCCCAGCGGCACAACTCCCCAATACCAACGCGATAATTCTTCCAGACTACGTGCATTCCCTCCATTGATTCTCCATTCTCAAATTCTGGTATGGAATTACCGATATAGACGTGGTAGCTAATAAGATTTGGCCAATATCAAAAATTACTTCGAATTATTACCTGTGTTTTGGTGGGCCTGTCGAAATGGCCATGGCTTCACCAACCCCGATGGGTTCGTCCCATTTCGCATCCCTCTCCAGACGACCCTCCGTACGACAGCCATACAAACCAATTCACTCTCGGCCCCAACTGTATCGCGGAGAGTCGCAACCGGCAGTTATTCAGACGCGAGACTACTCTCTGAACGATAGCAGCGACGACGAAATTCCCGTGCCCTTCAAGATCAGCGCCCTCACAAACGCTCTTCTTGGAGATGCAGCTCCAGCAGAACCATCCCCTGTTACAATGGGGGAGTTGCCGCCAGAAGTACTGAGCAATGGCCCGTATCATTTCAGAGCTGGGAGCGCGAAAGTATTGCAAGATGGGAACGCAGATTCTGGCAGCAGAATTCACAGCCCATATCCCGGGCCCAAGAGAAAAGTGCGATTAAGTGGAACCCCTTCGACAATGCGCAGAGCTTCTTCGCTATCTAGTGCTGTCAAGAGACACAACGCAAAGGCCGCTGCGTCTAAACCAGAAAGCCCGCTTGATCTCAGCACCCCGGCGCCAGTTCCAAGGACTGTAAGAATTGCCATTTCAGGAAACAATAGTTCATCTGCGGGGTCATCAGGAAAGCAACCAGGTCGACCTGACTCTGGTCTGCGGAATGAGATCGGCGGACCAGCAGAACCGGGATCGCAAGAATATCCTTCGACGGTTGCGAGATCGCATTTGTCGAACAGCCAAGGGAGTGTTTCCAAGTATGGGACTATTGGGCGTTCACGATATGGCGAGGAGGTAATGATGCAAAGTTCGTTGCGGTCGAAGGGAGTGCCGAAGGTTGGAGGGACATTCCTAATGCGGGGTCCTGCCCGGCGAGGGAGAAGACGGATGGACGACGAAGAACAATCTCCAGTGGACGAGCAGGGAGATGGGCTGGATGCTGCCGGATCAAGTCGGGAGCCCCAAATTCAGGAATCGCAGCCGGAATCACAGCGCTCAGAACCCATTTCCAGCCAAGAACCAGAAGAGAGTATTGGAATTGGATCCTTCTATCCGACGACCTACAGAGACTTTGCTTCTGGAAGTCCCGTGAGCTCGAAAGATATCATAGACTCAGTCTTGAGATCAAAATCTCCTCCACCACCTACTCTTGCCAGCTCTCAACTATCAGCTAGCTCAAGAGTCAATGAACCACGCCCAGTGTCCATGGCTCAACCCGTCTTCAAGGTCCCAGCTCCAAAGCCAGACTTGCCATCAACCCATGATCAAGAGAATGAGGCGCCCCCGACTTTCAAACGTAATAAGCAAGCGCCCTTAATACACCTCGACAAGATGGAGAAGGCTTCTTCCGTGCGCCCTGAGAGTCTGGATCTGGAGGCTTGGAGAGCTAGCACGCCATCTGACATCCGCCCCGCTCTAGCTATTAGAAGCCAAAACACACCCCGAAGACCAGCGCCTCCTCCGCCTAAGATGTCTACCCTCGATGTTGTAACTAGCACAGCAGGTGCTGCTACAGCATCCCATGCGGGCTCGAGGAGAAAGAACGTTTTGAGAGTCAATGGAAAACAGTTTACGAAATTGGACTGCATCGGACGAGGTGGTAGCTCCCGCGTTTACCGAGTCATGGCAGAGAATTCGAAATTCCTTGCTTTGAAACGGGTTTCCTTAGATGATGCGGATGAGATGGCAGTTAGGGGCTTCAAGGGAGAAATTGATCTTCTTAGAAAATTGGAGGGTGTCGAGCGAGTTATTCGGTTGTATGACTTCGAGCTCAACGAGGAGAAGGGAACCCTCAGTGTGGTAAGTTAACAGCTCCCGCAACCTTGTCGCCATACTAACTTATTAATAGCTGATGGAGATGGGAGAGTTGGATATGAACAAAATGCTGGACGTAAAGCTGAAATCCGAAAATGCCAAATTTGATCCTAGCTTTGTCCGTCACTACTGGAAGGAGATGCTGGAGTGCCTGGAGGCTATTCATAAGCATGATGTTGTCCATTCAGATCTGAAACCCCACAACTTCGTTCTTGTTCAAGGTCGGCTGAAGCTCATTGATTTTGGTATCGCAAATGCAATTCAGACAGACGAAACTGTTAACGTTCATCGAGAAACCCAGATTGGAACGCCAAATTACATGTCACCCGAGTCACTCATGGATTCAAATGCCAAGCCGGATTCAAGAGGCAGGATTCCAAATGAGCCCAAGCTCATGAAACTCGGAAAGCCTAGTGATATCTGGAGTTTGGGATGTATTCTCTACCAAATGGTCTATGGCCGAGCACCGTTTGCACATATTCAAAACCAGATGCAGCGTTGTCAGGCAATCATCAATTTCAACTATCCTGTTGAGTACCCCTCAGTTGGTGTGGGCTCAGTACCAGTGCCTCTGGCGCTCATCAAGACACTTAAGAAGTGCCTTAGCAGAGACCAGTTCCAGCGACCATCAGCAACCGAGCTATTAAGCGACAAAGACCCGTTTCTGAATCCCTATGAGTGTGAGGAAGGAGCTCTGCCCATGACCGAAGATCTCTTGGGCAGAATCCTGCTGAATGTTGCGGGGAAGCTCAAGGATCTCAAGGATCAGAATCAGAACCCAACAGACGCAGACCTTCTGCTGCTGAAGGCTTGGCCGCAAGGCTATTTCAATCGATTGAGGAAGAATATGGCGGAAGGGAAGCCGCTTTAAAGGGATTATATTCTAATAGTAATGGTTAGGACCAAGAAGACTGTGAGGAGAGTAGCGTTTGATTCAGAAAAAGGGGAGGGTTTTTGAATTTGGCCATTTTAGCGCAAAGGCGTTCTTGCGATGCCTGGACATGGATTACCATCTTTAGCGGCAGGAGTTTTTATGTTTGAGGTTAGGCGTAGGAGTTGAGTTTCAACTGTCCTGTTGACTTGTGTATAATCCAATTGAAAGATTTTAATTTGACTAGACCTGTATTTCTGTGAATTTGGTGTAGAGATTGTGAGAGTGAGCTCAAGAAGGTAAGTAAAATGTGCGAGACTCTAGAATCAGCTTCCATCAGTCAGTCCCGGTCAAGCAAGAACTGTCTAAGAAAGAAGAAAGTTGGAGGTAGTCGACTTCACTTGAAGAGGACAGGGGGGTATCCTCTGGAAAAGCTTTTGACTGGCCAACGGATCCCCTCTAGTATTCCTCGCTACATCCTCCGCCCTCTTCTTCGCTTACCACATTCTCTCAAGCGACTTTACCTTCGCTGGGGCGGCTGTATTCAAAAGCTTCCCAAGCTTGAGAGCAATTTGGAACACCTACTCTCTCGGTCTCTGGTTTTCAGAACGACTAAATTATCCAAGTCTTCCTCCTTTTAGCCTCTTCCTGAGAGTCGAGGCTTTTCAACACCAGAACTCCGAACTCGGGACCTAAGTCCAAGATGGCGGCTATCAAAAAGACATACCTTGATCTCATCAATGACTGTGATAGGTATGTGATACCGATAGTCATTATCATACTTTCTAATCATCCATTTACAGCTTCCCATACGATGAGCCCTTCAAGCCCGCGGGAGATCACTGGTCAACCATCTACCGATTCTTCCTTCCCAACGACCCCCGACCTCATGGATTGATGCTACCAGCCACTGTCCAGAGCATGCCTTGGACCAGTGATTTTAAGGTTGACCATATTACTAAATCTGTTCATCTGTCTCCAGCAAGGGAGGCAGGCGACCTCTCCGTCACTTGCACTCAAGCCCTGACCAAACTGATCCAAGTCTCTATTGATGAGGATACCTTCCGTGTCATTCACAAAAGCCACTCAGAACCTTATCCGATTGTTGGCGCCAACTTCGCGGTCAGCGTCGAGAGATATGCCAGCGATCTGTTCGGGATTATCTCCAGAGGTGCTCATCTCACTGCGTATACCAACACCGCCGAAGGAATGAAGATCTGGGTCCCGAGACGGTCTGCTAATTTACTCACATATCCAAACTACCTCGACACTACCGTGGCTGGAGGGATAGCGGCTGGTGAAGGACCATTGGAGTGCATTCTGCGTGAAGCTGACGAGGAGGCATCTCTATCTGAGGAGTTTGTCGGAAAGAACGCGAAGGCTTGCGGATGTATTTCATACATGGCATACCGGGATAAAGGTGCTGGAGGAGAGAAAGGTCTCATTGGCGGAGCCATCATTTATGTGTACGACCTCGAGTTGAGCCCAGAACTAGTTTGCAAGCAAAATGATGCCGAGGTCAAAGAATTCAATCTCATGACAATTGACGAAGTAAGTAGCAACCCTTCGATCCAATTTATTCCCGAATTCCGCAAGATGGTACACTAATTTAGGTTTGCCTACAGGTTAAGGAAGGTCTCTTCATGGGCGAGTTCAAAACGAATAGTGCTGTCATCATGATTGACTTCTTTGTTCGCCATGGAATTATCACAGCTGGGAATGAGAAGAACTATGCGGAGATTCTTTCTCGGACGCACCGTCATTTGCCGCTCCCCACAGCTCCTCAATGAGCTTTGGTTTTCCATGCAAATAGAAGAATAGAGCAAAGAGCTAAATTAAAATGCTGGTAATTGACCAAGGCGCTGAAAGCAACAAGGTAGCAAGAAACATCGGTCGTTGTATTCACTCATTATTCCGCCAACCAAATATATTCTCCCTATACCGCAATTCTCATCCGACCAAACATCGCAATGAACAACCCATTGTTGATCAATAAAAAGCCCTTTCTTGTTTATCAAAATCAAACAAGACAAAATGGCAATGGCATTGTATCTTGGAAAAACAAGACTTCCTCTGAACAAAGCAGTTATACAGATTAAGCTGTGAGCATCCGCCTCTGTCTTTTACGTGAAATGAAATAACAAAGAATTTTCCTGATAATGCCGTGAAGACTAAAACAGTCCACCCACCTCTACTTGAATCAACATAAATTCCACCAATTTCTCGTCCATTCTCCATGTACTGTACCATCCAACTTCCGCCATTGAACAGTAAGTATCATCTTACCTTTCAAACCTTAAAATAACACTTCACAACCAACCTCTGGCTATCATGTGTTACCACCGCCGAGTTATTTTCAACACCTGCCGACACTCCATCTGGGGGGTCCAAGTCAAGCCTTGCGAAGCCCAACTCACTTACCTTGCCGACCCAACCAACCCCCTCAAACCTGAATGCGAAACCATGTGGTCCCACCCTCTCCATACCACTGGAGTAGAGGCGAAGTGTAAAGCATGTCACACGAAAGATGAGAAGTTGAACGGAACGATGAGGCGACTTAAGGAGTCAATGGGGGAGATAAGACTGACGGTTAGGAGGCTGAGGCCTAGTTTCAGTAGCTGGAAGAGTGAAGACGAGGAGGCATCGGTGGAGAGTGTTGAGAGAGAGACTGTGAGGAAGGAGACTGGGAACGGTGGAGGGAAGTGGGCCATTGGGACAGGGAACGAGGATCCGGATGAGACTTGGTGAGCTGGATCCTCAAGTTATGGGGAGAATTCAAACTGGCATGTAGGATTAGTGTGGTCTAGGCATAGAGTCTAAAGAAGTAAGGTAGGTGTCGTGTTTTGACTATATCAGAGAATAGATCAGGGGTAAGTAAGGTGCTCCTAGATTACTCAATAAGTCAATGGATATCAGTTAGCGCTAATTACTAAGATCGCGATATATCACGAGAAAATTCCAATATTTACATTAGGTTTTTAAATATAACTAAAACCAGTATAAAACCAGCCTTTCATATGCTTCGGCCCAGTATTTTGATACCTTATTCTCAAGTTTTATAACATCGCGGATTCTACTAGCTGAATTCTCGTGATATATCAGGATGTGAGAATGACGCAGCTTAATGCGGCCTTGTACCATCTCTCTGACAACCACTGAACAAGTGAAAATGAAGGTCAAAAAGTCGAAAATTAATAAGTTAAACTCGAAAACCAGTCTGAAAAAACATAGGAAAAACGTTACGACCCGAAGGTCTCTATTAAAATAGCCTTGGACGATTGGTTTTGCCCAAGTTTTTACCTACGTAAGCGTGGGTTGGTATGGTCCAGTTTCTATTTCATCCCCATAAGGCTGCTTCTTCATAGTTTTTGACTGGTAGAACCCAGTTGTCTGCCACAGATGGTCCAGATTCAATGGCCAGTTGCTGTCGATTGTTGCTGTTGTTGGGTGAGAGGCTCTTATGGATATTTTGATGGGCTATTGGATTGAAGTTATTTTGGTACATGTATGGAGCTGGATTAGCGAGCAAGGTGAGAAACGGGGGAGGTGAGGTGAAAGGAGAAGGAGTTGTTAGGGCGATGGAATGGGAGGGGGTGAAAGTCAAGGAGGGAGAGGCGTTGTTCCGAGTTGCGATGAGGGTATGTGCCCGATGATTGGAGAGCTCCGTGATCTTTGCTTGAGAGAGTCTGCAGGGGGGCCATGAGGCTTGATAAAATGATAAATTTCCCTGTCTGGTAATCATCATCGCATACGCAAAAAGTCTACTTTTCAGCAGTACCATTTGACTTCCCCTTCGCACTCCCGTTCAAAGTCTTCTCTCCCTCTGTCATAACTCTTCCTAGATCCCCAACAACTTGTCCATCATGCTCTGGCTCTACATCCGCGACGACAGGTGGACCGGTGAAGTTCTTCTTCCCGTGTATGATATACCACACCACACTGACTATAGCAAAAAACATGAAGACCACGCTGGCATAGTTCATCGAGACTGGCGTGACTGGAATCGCAGTAGGCATACAGAAGAGGACGATAGCGAGCAAGATCCAGATCACAGTCGCACCGTTGATGAAGAAGCCGAATCTTCCAAGCGAGAACGTGGAATGGCGGACGGCATGACGGCCACGGATGAGAGAGACCAGAATAGGAATACCATAGGAGACCGAAAGACAGATCGTTGCCACGCCAGTGAAAGCATTGAAAGCAGATGTGCTACCGAAGTAGATGCAGCCCAAGACGGCATCAACCATAGTCGATAGCACCAAGCCCCAAAGCGGGATATCAAAACGCTGATCCACACGAGCCCAAAGAGTTGAGCCCGGAATAGCTCCATCTCTCGCAAATGCGTAGGTGCATCTGCTCGCGGCAGTCAAAGCTCCGACACCAGCGAAGAACAGAATACCGAGAATAAGGAAGAGGAGAGCGAAGCCGCCACCAGCGGAGCCAGTAGCGATCTTGAAGATCAAACCGATGGGTTGGCCGTTGGCGACAGAGAGGAGTAGCGAAACGTCGGGGAGAACAAATAGGATGGGAATCAGATAGATAATACCAGTGATACCAGCGGCAGCGACGGAGAAGACCATTGCGCGGGGGACTTCTCGTTCGGGCATCTGAACTTCTTCGCACATAGATGCTACCATACCGTAACCAGTGAGAGTATCCACATGATATTAGTAGGCTTGTGTGCGAGAGAGTTGGCAATAACACTTACAGGCAGCTTGGAGCAGACCGACGAACCAGGCCCAACCAAAAGGCTATTTAATGTCAGTAGTAAATTCGAGAATAGGGGGCAAAGATACTGACCCAACCACTGGCAGAGGCATCGAAATGAGCAAAGACGAATTTTGCATTCCTTCTATCATCTGACATGACTAAAATTGTAACCACAATAATGATGACTGATGCTGAAGTCCACCAGATGCAAATTTTGTTGATCAAGTCAAGGTACTTGGCACCGAACACATTGGTGGCGAATGCAATCATCATTACGCCCCAGAACATCAGCACAGTTTGCCATTGCGTGGCAACGAATTCCTCGTTCCACAGAGTGATGGCTGAGAGGATCAATTGGGCTCCGGAGAAGTTGATCGAGAGAGTGACGGTCCAGTTGCCAACGAGAGTCAACCATCCTGTAATCCAGCTTACTACGGGAGCGTACTTTTTGGTGCTGAGCATGGCGGACCAATAGTAGACGCCTCCGGCAGTGGGAAAGACGGCACAAATTTCTGCTAGAGAGGCGGCAATACTGAGAGAGATGATTGAGACAAAGATCCAACCATAGAGCACGGTGACACTCTGCCCGTCGGTCAGGGAGATAGCCATGGTGGTACTGAGGCCTAGTCACTATAAGTATGTTGCTGGACGAAGGTACCTGAATTCGACGATAATATCATAAATGCATTTGCACTTGGACATTTGAAGCTACTCAACATTTCCAGACCACATCAGCAACTATGGAAACGCTAGACAAACGTTGAGAGCATTTGTATTCCGAGTCATTTGGTATACTTCCGAGTGTTCCCATCCGAGTTGCCTCTGATATCACTGCTTCACCTCAGATGACCCCAGAAGCCCCAACAATGGATCAAAAGACATCAGCTGATAAGAAACCCGCACTCTAACTCACCAAAGGGAACTGCCATAATGGCAAACGAAAGACCCAAGATACTCATCATGCTAAGAGATCTTGGGAGTTCACTTTTGTATCCCATATTGGCCAACGCGGCGTCCTGATTCCCAGAGCCATCGTGAGGTAAATCTCCATTCATCTTGCCGAGTCTGAATAGATAAGAAGGGAGGAGCCCTAGAAATAATAATACAAAATACGTATGACGAATGAAAGAGAGAAAACTCTCCGGACATAGGGGATATATATGTACTGTGGGCTCGTGTTTTGACGAAACAGCCTGCGAGCGATAACGGCTAAGGTGTAAATGTCGGAGAGAAGAGGTGATCTGATAGAGACGATCTTGTGTCAAGGGAATCTATCAAGGGTCTTGGGCCTCCAAGGAAGAGAGCTAGCTAGAAAAAAAAGGTGGAGATCAGGGTTTTGAATAACGTAAAAGAGACGAACTAGCTTCGTAAGAGGAAGTGCCTTGGCGACTTTGGAGAAGCGAGGCTGAATCAGGAGATATCAAAGGCTTCATCTCTGGCTTGGAACTATCTACAACTGCATAAAATACTGGCAGCTTTACAATCTCCGTATGGCACTGATGGATGATGAGATACTTAGACTGGTGGTGAAGTGAGATGTTAAAAATCATGTCGCTTACGGTAAAGGGGTTGGGCTTTCAAGTAAGGCGATACCAAGAACAAAGTAGGCAAACACTTAGTTAAAGCAGCTCAAGCAAGTAGATATAAAATAGTATGAGAACAGTGCTTATTCGTAACGTCATTGTCTCACAAGGCTATTGTGTGCTTTTAATAGTACAGTGTCAGTCCTAGCTTATATGAATCCGCCACTAACCTTCTTTGGAAAATGTCGGCGATAGCAATCGCCGACGGCATCCAGATCAGATGCCAGTATTCTGGGCAAGGGGCAGCACCTCCGCTCAACCTCACAGGCTCACAATTACTCCCACATTCGTTATATGTAGCAGTGCTTGCTGCATCGCCTCGCCTCGTCACCATGGTATCTCAAACAAACGGCCACGAAGGACAAAGACCCTCTGCAGCTTCAAGATACACCGCGCCCTCGGTCATGACGATGAACGGCCATTTTGCTGGAGTTGGCGACACTCCTTCAACAGAGTCCTATGAACATGGCATACAGGTTATTGATGAGGAGAAGGAGTTCAAGTATGCGCTTGGATATCATTCCAGTTTTCCCCTCACTGATCGGTTTCCAGTCCCCACCTCAACACCTACCTCCAACTTACCAAGACCGCACAATCTGGCTTCAACTACCACCTTATTTCAGTCTTTGGCTCCCAATCGACTGGAAAGTCTACTCTGCTCAACCACCTCTTTGGCACCGAATTTGGGGTTATGTCAGAGACTGAGCGACGGCAGACGACTAAAGGAATATGGATGTCCAAGAATAAACGCGATGGTGCCATAGTGGATGGGCGGAAGATGGCGGACAATATTTTAGTCATGGATGTCGAGGGTACAGATGGTAGAGAAAGGGGAGAGGATCAAGATTTCGAAAGAAAGAGCGCCCTCTTCGCATTAGCGACTAGTGAGGTGCTCATTGTCAATATTTGGGAGCACCAAGTCGGGTTGTACCAGGGGGCAAACATGGGGTTATTGAAAACTGTCTTTGAGGTGAACCTACAACTATTTTTGAAAGACAAGCAGTAAGTGGCGTTCCCGGGTGTATAGCAGATCTTCTAATATGTTTCACTCAGCTCTAATCCTCGGTCCCTTCTATTCTTCGTCATCCGCGACCACCTAGGAACGACTCCCTTGGCGAACTTACGAAATACACTTATTGCAGATTTAACAAATATCTGGACCAGTCTCTCCAAACCCGCCGGACTCGAGAAATCGCGGATAGAAGATTACTTTGACTTTGCATTCGCCGCATTGCCACACAAGATCCTGCAACCAGACAAGTTTATCACAGAGGTTGGGAAGCTTGGCACAAGATTCAGGGAAGGGCACCGAAGCGCGGCACAATTGAACGAGTTCGACGGGGGCGTTTTCTTGTCCGAGTACCACCGGAGGATTCCTGCAGATGGGTTTTCCGTGTACGCCGAGGGAGTTTGGGATCAGATTGTCAACAATAAGGATTTAGACCTACCAACCCAGCAAGAATTATTGGCCCAATTTCGATGCGACGAAATTTCACGAGAGGTTTTGGAAGTATTCGATGCAGCAATATTGCCACTCGAGGAGTTACAGTCCGAAGGCGTTCGGATAGGCAAGCCAGCTGTATTGAAAGATTTGGGTTTGTCTGGTAAAGGGGCTCGTGTAAAGAGCATTAAGGCTTTCGAGGTCGAGGCGAGCAGGTATCACAAAGGTGTCTACACGAGGAAGCGTGTAGAGTTAGAGGGGAAGATCGACATACGATTGAAGGCTTTGTACCAAGGCCAGTTATCAGCGGCGCACAAATCTGGGGTTGCATCATTCAGTGATGCTGTCTCAGTGGCTGTCAAGGCGGGTCAGAAGAAAGGGGCTTCGTATGAGTTTGCCGAGATCGTAGAGCGCGAGAAGAAGGTCGCCCTGAAGCAATTCGAGACCGAGGCCAAGAGTCTTGCAATTGAGGGTGTTGCATGGAGCAACTTCAAGCAGCAATATAACCTGTACGAGAAGGACTTGGATGAAGTCAGCGCAAACTTACGAAAAGAGGAGATGCGAAGACTTGCAACCCGTGTTGAGAGATGGGTTCGGTCCAGATTAGGCGACTCTGTTGGCCTTGAATTTAATAAGCTGGGCTCCGGGAGAGGTGGCAGTGGTGCTCCCGAGGATGGTGAGAAACCAGCCACAGAGAAGGACTTGTGGGACAGGATCTGGACTCTCTTCACTTCCACAGTGAGAGAGGCCGAGACCCGTTTCGTTGAGAGGGCGAAAAGCTTTGAGGCAGACCAGGATGAGATTGACGTGGGATTATGGAGATTAAGACGGAAGAGTTGGGGTGTCTTGAGAGCTAAGATTGACGAAGAGGTCATGGAAGGCAACATCTTACTCAAGCTCCGTGAGAACTTCGAAGACAAATTCCGATATGATGAAGCCGGTGTACCAAGAATCTGGAGACCGACTGATGATATCGAGGGCGTGTACACGAAGGCAAAGGAATCTACACTCACTCTCATTCCCCTACTCGCAAGATTTAGACTTGCTGAGACATACGCCTCCCCAGATCTTCCAGACTGGATTGGTAATGCGCCTGCAAGTGTAGACTCCAAGGACGAGGAAGACCTGACTCCGATTGGTGGAGTTGATGAGGAAGAGGGGAAGAGCTTGGAGGAAGAGATGACGATTCTCAGCGAAGCTAAACGACAAGATCTCGTTGTGAGATTTAAGAAGACGGCCGATGGAGTATATGTGGAAGCGAAACGTAGTGCCATTGGTGGTGTTGCGCAAGTTCCATTATACTTCTATGGTCTGCTTCTGGCATTGGGATGGAATGAGATTGTTGCTGGTAAGCCAAATAATCTTTCAATGTATACAGTCACTAATCAAAAGCAGTTCTTCGCAACCCTGTTTACTTCGTGTTCCTCATCCTCGCAGGCGCAGCGGCATACGTAACATACACCCTCAACCTCTGGGGCCCCATGCTCCGCATGGCCAACGCAGCCTCGTCACAAGCCGTCGAGATTGGTAAAGAGAAGCTGCGCGAGTTCTTGGAAAGCTCGGATACAGGCCGTCAGGCCTTGGCTATGAAGGGCAGAGAAGATTCTGATAACATCAGTCTGAATAC
This sequence comes from Bryoglossum gracile, assembly GCA_037952635.1. Taxonomy (NCBI): domain Eukaryota; kingdom Fungi; phylum Ascomycota; class Leotiomycetes; order Helotiales; family Bryoglossaceae; genus Bryoglossum; species Bryoglossum gracile. Next base: position 14,734 of record JAPZPB010000332.1, on the reverse strand, counting down.
CTTGGATAGCAGAGGCAAGCGGAATTCTCATGTTGACGATGAAGATGACGACGATATTTAGTTTCTGAGTCTGAGAGGCGGTACATAGCGCGTGTATTTTATAGAGGAGCGGTGATACGATCATAATAATGACTTGAGTGAGAAGCTTCTTGGACTTTGAAGTGACATTTGTCCACCCTCATCATGATTTTGGAAGCTTAAGTCTAAAATGAGATTAGTTTATTCAAAGCATAGAAGCTGATGGTCTAGTTCTCTCCTACGTAGTGCCGATGTTTCAAAGGAAGAATTGGCCGAATAAAGCGGCATCACTTAGGACGAATGTCACTTTCACTCTATTAGTAGTAAGTTGTGTTATTCATTCATGAATAGCCACCGAGGGGCTTGCGAACCATCTTATTCGTACTACCCCCGTATCCCGGCCCGATTCCTAATCTTTATCCGTAAAAAGCCGCAAAATGGTGCATCAGGTAAAGGAATCAAGCCAGTAATTTTCTGTGCGATTTAGATGGCCACCTAGTGACTGAAGCTGATGCTCGTTGAAATTACCCACCTACGAACTCAAGGATCCCTGTAAGACAAGCGTCAACCAACCTGACTTTGTTGTTGAAGTAGGGAATAAGGGGCTGTTTTGGTAGGGCAAGGGTGAAGGAGGTAGAGGAAAGTAAGTAGGAGTTAGTTTCAGATGGCTGTAAGCTAGAGAGTATTACTCCGATGCTGGGAATTGAGCGGAATCCCAAACATGAGTAGATAACTCCAATATAGGATTGCAACTGGATAGGTAATAAAAAATACCCCTCTTAGTTGAAACTTTCTGGGGCCCATGATATTCATGATATGTTTATTATGCCCGTCCTTTAGTTGCCTCGAGTGTTGGAACCTTCCCAAGTATGAAAGTACTTTGAACCCAAATATTTGAGCAAGAATAAATATTCTAGACCGTGGAGGGATCTAGAGAACTTGAAAGACACTCCCTTGGCTCCTTAGGAGCAAGCACCACGTAGACTAAAGGAGCATAGGAACTCATGAACATAGTACCTACAAATATCCATATTTCGAAAAAATATCATGTCACAAATAAGATTGATCTCATAAGTCCTTAATCATATACCCATAAAGGAGACGAAATCGGTTGTGAAGTTTTGATTGTGTGAGACCTGACTCAAGGCAGAAAAATTACCTCTGCACCTTTTTTGCCTCCTCTGCCTCGATGACTTTCCTCAGCCTTTTCCTTTCCTTCTTCCTCTGCTTCTTCGACATGTTCTTATCTCCTGCATTCCTCTCCAGCATCTCAGCTCCTCGGATGACCCGGCTGGTTGGGGCTTCTAGACCCAGCTTCCCATCCTCTCCGGGCTGTTCCTGTTGCTTCTTCTTCTTCTTCTTCTTCTTCTTCTTTAGGGTATCTAGGGTAAAAGTATCCATTTCTGTTCCCATCGAGACGTCCTCATCTAAATCTGCTGTCCACCGAAGTCCCTTCAACGCCTTATTCTCCCTAACCGCCTTCAATGCCCTGTTCTCCTTAACTTCCTTCACTGGGTCTGCTTGGAACTTCTTCTTCCGCTTCTTCGCCCTTCCTAACCCAGATCTACCTTCTTCATCATCACTGCTTGTATTCTGAAGTCCCCTCTTTGCACTCGCAGCCTTCTCCTCTGTATCTCTTGCCTTGCTAGCCTTCAATTCCTTCGACGAGAACAATTTGGAGCGAATTGCCTTGTTGCTTCGTTCTGCCTGGCTGACTAGATACTCTGTTGGGATTGCAGCTCCAACGCCGAGGTATGGTGGTTCGTTTTTGAAAAGTGCTTCATCTTCAGCTTTGATCTCTTCTGAGGTTTTTCTGTCGCGGCGAGGAAGGGAAGACGAGGCTGTCCAAGATTTTATGAGGGACTCGCGCTGTGCGAGGGCGAGTGCAATGCGATTTGATATGATGCTGTATTCTTCCTGGGTGACCCTCACATGCTTCGCAGGTTCTGTTTCTTCGGGCTCCATTCTGTGGTTGTATTTGGAGGACATCTTTTCAAGGTTCACGATTGAAGTTCCCGTCCCAATAAGAAAACGGCACATGTGAGCGAGCCTTGCACTTTCAATGCCTATTTTGGCTTAGCGCGAGGTCGGGTTCCAAGCTCGTTCAATCCGCGACATATTCCGAGAGAGCAAAAAGACTTGATATCCCCAAAATCGCAATTTCCTATCAACATAGAGCAATTGACGGCTTTGAGCGTTAATTTTATACCTCCCGTCACTATGTTTAAGGTCGCTCGCAGCAGGCCTTTCACGGCTGCCTTTAAGGCCAGCAAGGTAAATATTCTCACCAGCTATAGCTTCAAATAATACTGACAACCTTCAGGCCTCGTCTCCTCTACGATTAGCTGGTGTTGCACAACAAAAGAGAGCTTTGAGTATACACGAGTATCTCTCTGCGGATCTCTTGAGAAAGGTACGCGGAACCCTGTCCTGTTGGAGCTATCGGAGGCTTATACGAAGATAGTATGGTATTGGAGTTCCCCAAGGCTCAGTCGCAACAACCGCTACTGAAGCTGAAGCTATCGCGAGGAAGATCGGCGGTGATGATATGGTCATCAAGGCCCAGGTCCTTGCTGGTGGAAGAGGAAAGGGAACCTTTGACAATGGCCTAAAAGGAGGTGTCAGGGTTATCTACTCTCCAACTGAGGCCAAGATGTTTGCAGAGCAAATGATCGGTCACAAGCTCGTCACCAAACAAACCGGAGCTCAAGGACGTCTCTGCAACTCTGTATACATCTGCGAGCGTAAATTCGCCCGTAGAGAATTCTACCTTGCAATTTTGATGGACCGAGCTTCCCAAGGACCCGTTATCGTGTCCTCATCCCAGGGAGGCATGGATATCGAGACTGTTGCTAAGGAGAGCCCGAGTGCTATCACCACTACATATATCAATATCCACAAGGGCGTCACTGATGATATTGCCCGCAAGATTGCCACCGACCTTGGCTTCAGTGAGCAATGTATCGAGGATGCAAAGGACACAATCCAGAAGCTCTACAAGATTTTCATGGAGAAAGATGCCACCCAAATCGAGATCAACCCTCTTTCCGAGACCTCTGATCACCAAGTTCTCGCTATGGATGCTAAGCTTGGCTTCGATGACAACGCTGAGTTCCGTCAAAAGGAGATTTTTTCGTGGCGCGATACTACCCAAGAGGACCTTGAGGAGGTTCGCGCCGCTGAATCTGGTTTGAACTTCATCAAGCTCGGTGGGGATATTGGCTGCTTGGTCAACGGTGCCGGCCTTGCGATGGCTACCATGGATATCATCAAGCTTAACGGTGGAGAGCCCGCTAATTTCCTTGACGTTGGTGGTGGTGCTACTCCCCAAGCTATCAAGGAAGCTTTCACTCTTATCACAAGCGACCCCAAGGTCACTGCTATCTTCGTCAACATTTTCGGAGGTATTGTGAGATGTGATGCTATTGCCCAAGGTCTTATCAGCGTTGTTGAGAGCATGAACCTCCGCATCCCAATTATCGCCAGATTGCAAGGAACCAACATGGAAGCAGCACACAAGTTGATCAACGATGCAGGCCTTAAGATCTTCTCTATTGATGATTTACAAACTGCTGCTGAGAAGTCCGTGCAGTTCTCGAAGGTTGTGAAGATGGGCAAGTTGTCTCCCCACCGATGTTGTGAGCTCTATTAACGGTTTCTAGCTCGTGATATTGATGTTGGTGTTGAGTTTTCTCTGGGTATTTAAGCGAATTTTACGCCTTGATGGTTGTCCCTTGTGTATTGATTCCCTCGCCTTTAGTTGATGAATGGGTCGAGTATGTATAATGCATCAAATTTTCTGACATCCTTTGTTTTTGTCTCTATCTTGTAACTCCCTGCATGTGCTTACATTTGATCTCATATTGGTCACGTTCTCTGCACATGGGTAGCAAATCAGTGCCTTCCATTTTGTAAACAGCCGCCTAGGGGCCACCCCATACTTCAAAAACACAAGCACTTCACGAAACCGAACTCCCATAATTCTGAACTCCCATCTCCACGCTCCGAATTCCGTTTCTCCTCAAACTCCAGACTCTAGGCTTTGACCCTATGCTAAAAAGCAGCCGCCCACCGGTCCATTCCCAATAGCCCCCATCCCGCCCCAAAAGTACACATACACCGTCTCGCCATCCACCTCCTTCAGCCCCTTCTCTACCACATCTCCAACACCAACCAGCCCCGGAAGAAACCTCACAATCTGCCCTGCTAAAACCGCTAAGGCATAGAACTCCCATTCCAGCGAGCAAGCCCTTTCAAATGACCAATTCAGGATACCCCAAAAGCCTCCGGCACCCGCCGAAACGCCAGAGAAGACGGCAACAGCGATCGTGGCGGGGATGCTAGCGGAGAACATGCTCAGGGCGTGAGCGAAGGCCGCGAAGATCCCGGCGGCCAACGATGCAAGTTTTCCGAGGATGGCATGGACGAACAGCTTCAGAGGAGCGTCAACCCATTCTGGCTCCACGTAGAACGGATCGTTCCCGAAATCCGAGTGCTGCGCGTAAAAAGGTATCTGCTCTAGGTAATAGGCGGTTGGAATAGGCTGGGCGAGAGGTATTGGAGGGGGAGGAGACAGTGGCTGTGGGCGAGAGAGGTGGGTTGATCTTTCGAAGGGGCGGCTGGGGCGGGTGGGGTGCTGCCGGTTTAGGGGGAGGGAGTTCATGGTGGGGGAGGCTTGGATAGTCTGCTGCTGTTGCTGCTGCTGGGAGTGAGGGAAAGCGGTGCGGAGGAGGATATTAATTCTGGTTCGAAGGTTCCTCGAGAAGCTGCTGGTTGGAGCGGGATGAAGTATTTAGGAGGGTAGGTGGTATGAGGGGCGTTTATGGGCCTGGTGGAGAAGGGGATGGTGATGTAAAGGCTGGCGAAATGGAGATGAAGGGAAGTGAGACTGTCTGGGATAGTCAAAGAGGATAAGATGTTTGAATCTGTAGCTGGCTTTGAGACGACGACAGATATTGATGCTGAGGGGGAGAAAGGGTGAGCTTCCGAAAATAATTGTATTCCTTACCTGTAGCCATATCTTGGTCTAGAATTCCAGCCTTGGGGCTCAGACCATATCAACTTCCCATCGCGATTTTAGAGTAGTGCTCTTTGGTGGGTGGCTGGCTGGGTTGAGGGCGATCCCGAGCGCGGCGGTTACTAAGTCTAGACTTCACCAACGCAAGTTTGAGATCCCATTGTAAAGAAAGACGTCGAAGGAGGTCCTGTACTTATAGGTCTTGCCTAGCGGGATACAATCAATATAATGAACAATACTGACTCAGATATCATGCATCTTGTGATACCTTATTGTTTGATGTTTGAGAAAAAGGGGTCTGTTGCCTACAGTGTGGTCATGTGATGATATTGCCGAGAGTAAATAGAAGATTTTGGCCATTTCTGGATTGCTTTCGGCTGATTATGGGATAGGAGTGACTCATGAACTGCTGGATATGCGAGAGTACCTGAGGTTTGTGGCATGAAGAAAAGGAAACCGTGGGGTTGCGGTGAGGCAAATTGCCGCCTTCTCGCGTAAAAAGGAGGCATTCCCGCTTTGGGGAGCTTGGAGGCGCTTTGTGGATTAGGCGTCGCTGGAGAATGGAGCCTTCAGGTTATGCCGTAGTACTTGGTGAAAGAGAAACGGCTCATATCATCAAGCCGGGAATGAGTTCTTTTGGTAAGGGTGTAGGTTCGCAATTTATTAGAACATCTGATTACAAGCAGAAGAGACCTGAGTATTGCTTGCAGGCGTCAGTCACGACGACTAAAAAAATGAGACTCACCTCCATCCGGATAAATAATCTGTTCGTTCAGAAAGATACCCGATGGATCGGCAAGGAATAAAATGCATGCCCCCATATTAGTATCATGACCATATCATCCAGCAAGGTCTGAAGCCTGGGTTTCCAGGGTGCTCTTCTGATGCTCATTTGACTCCCTGGCCGTCATCTCTGGAGGAAACACGCCTGGAGTAATGCTGGGTGAGAAATCGTGTGTACTGTCACGAGACTTTGCAAGCAGGGGTAGGAAGCCAGCGAAGTCGAAGAATTGTGAGGATACGTTTGTTTCAAGGCACTTGCCCAAGCCCCTGGGCTCGATTTCACTAGATGATGGGAGATAGATTAAGCATACTTTGAAGGTGAAGATGATATCTTAGGAAGGCTTTGGTTGAGTTACCTTGAAGCCCAGTTCGCCGTTTGAGTACTTGGTGTTATCGTCTCGAGCAATGCCCGCGTTGCTGACGAGGAGATGAATTCCCTTCGGCTCTTTTAACTCAACCTCTTTGATAAGTTCTCATAATCTCGTCTTTCTTGGTGATATTACCAGGTAATTTATGATCTGTATTAGATGTGCCACTTGCGACTGTTGGGATCTTCATACGCAATGAACTTGCCGGGCCGCATTACAGCCCCCGGTAATGTAGACTTTGGCACCGTTTACAACCAAGGTCTGATTGGTCATGAGCCCAATCCCAGTACCTCCTCCAGTGACAATATGGAGACATCGAAGCGCTTGTTGACTTTCAGGTCTTCGTTGCTGACTACGCCTGTACTTGCCAATGGTTCATGAAATCATGGGGACTGACGGCCTGATAAATCTTTTTTGGCCTGGATTATGAAACATCCTTGACATAGAGAAAGACTGCAACATGTTATCCAAATAATTGTTTTCGAATGTATGGAGGTGTTTTGCTTCTCTTCTAGTTATCGCGTCGTCTGTAGATGACGTTGCGAGCGAAGTCTTCGAGCTAAGCTAAAAGTAGCGTGGAGCCTCAAAAATCCGGACATGTGATGTCTGGACTTGAAACATTGAAGCTCTCCATTCTTCGTAAATCTAAGATTGGAAATGTCCCATACCTAAGTACGTGGAGTCGTTGCGGATCACCTCTAATAAAGTGCCCAAGCTCGCCGCGGCCTAATTAGGTGGTGATAGTAGAATGACGCACTAGTTGTTAATATCAATACCCTGATTCTTTGAAAAATCTTGAAGAACCAGACTGTTCAGAATATTCAAACTCTTTAGCTTACTCAGGTATTCTTGATTATTCACGCTCGCACGAATTCTCAAGCCACCTGGGATATCCAGGTGTGCCACTTTTAATGCCCACCGCGAGCCACGATTGCGGTCGACATGGCAAAATCTCGTGAGAAATCCTAGCGAGGACACAAACGAATTACACAATATTATGTACATATCTTTAAAAAAATCGTAGTGCGGGCGTTTTAAACCCTTTAAAGGCAAATTGAAGTGTGTCTTGCCTTCTGCAATGGCTTACCCGTCGCGCCCTGAGAGCGACAGAAGACATCAGATGAGTTAATGTCGGGCGGTACCGAAGTGCGTTGTAAACGGATACCTTGCAATCAACACCTGGAAGTTTTCAAGTGCCGACTTGGCATCTAATTATTTCTTCTGCTCGCCCACTGGCGATACTTGTTGACAATGAAAATAGTCAGAGCAAGCGTTCCCGCCAGTCTAAAAACAGCAGCAGCCCAGACACCCCTCCTCGCCATGTCATAATATCCGTCTAGCAGAACTCCAACTGCATAAGACTTCTTCGCATTCTTCCCTTTTACGGAAGCGTCCATTCCCTTACTCAAACCCCCTATGAACCAGGGATTTTCATCTGTAGCGACTGCCTCGGCGTCATTGTCTACAGCAGTCTGGTTGAGTCCACTCATCTTCAGACGCTCTTGATTTCTCCGTTTGAGAGATAGAGTTAAGAAATGAATGATCCATCTAACATCCAGGGATGTAAATGTTGGAAAAGACCACTGTTGCACAGCGTTGTAAGGGGGTAGCTGATCGAGGAAATCAGCGAGCATGCCTAGGGTCAAGCCCCATAATAGCAAGGGCCTGGTTCTATCTGCAGATCCAGCGTGATCTCCAAGAAAATAACTGCAAAGCTTGCTTCCGAAGGAGACTGCAGCTTTTGGCCGATTAGATTCTTCTGGAGGGGAGAAGAACTCAGCCGTGGAGCTGCAGTACAGAGACTCGGATGGTGTTAGCCTTATCGCAGAGAACCTTATTTTGCCCAACATCAAATTTATAGTTGCTTTTATAACACTTCCGGCCTGGCTCGCATAGCGTTGGGAGACATCGACATATTCGAAGGTACGGGATGATGGTGATAGGAGGACTCGGAGGGGAACCCAATGGGTCGAAGCTACTTCTGTGGGTTGAAGTCTTAACGGTGGCAGATCGGAACCAGTCCAGAGGAATACGAATGGGCAAAGAACCATTATTCTAGCAGATATTAGTGATGATATGGGAGTGTCTATAGCTTCATTACTTACGGGACCTTCCCCCAAGACGTGCTCACAACCCGCTCTGGCAGATTGCCAATGTAGAGGCAATTTGGAGACTTAAGATCCAGTCCTATTTCCTCAGAAGTCTCTCTTATAGCAACGGCCATATCGTCCGCATCTTCGGGGTCCCTCTTTCCGCCTGGTAACGCAACATGGCTTGTCCATCGGTCTCCGATTCTCGCAGCTCGTTTTATGAAGACAACTTCTGGGTCGCCGTTTTGAACCCAAGTCTGTGAGAAGAATGTATCTAGAATTTCGGTCGCAGATACTTTTCCGTCAACCTCTTGGGGCGAGGGCGAGGGATCGGGCCAGTGGGAAAAGTTGGGTCGAATTCGAAGTACGAGTGCTACGGATGCCCGCTTTTTCAGGCCTTCTTTCTCGACGTGAGGGTACGGGTTCTGGTTCAGATCTTTGAGGACATCTCTGAGATGCCTTGTAAGGGTGGAAGTCCCTTCTGCTGGCTTGTTCTGCTCCATTTGTGTTGTATCAAAATGTTGAATTGGCATTCCGTTATCGCTGTCGGGAGTCAGCTTGGAGTCATTTATCGTCCTCGGCTCGCTTAGCTTATTTTAGCGGTAACTAATTCAGGGGCATCCCTTCTTGTCCGTAGTCCACGTCAGTTCGCATTCTCTTTACACCAACTTTCGAGATATTGACCTCGCTTCGATTGTCTAGAGGCATTAGATGATTCAGAAATAACTTCACTATTTAGCAGTTCGAAATGCAAAAACAACTTTAAGGTTTACACTAACGGGAAGGCAATTATAGGTTGCTTGTCGAGGGGAAGGAGGGGAAACTCTAGGCATGTTATAATTTAGGGGCGCTAGTACGGGTAGTACCGAGTCTTAAATAGTTTATTGTACCATATTTACAGTGAAATTTCATGCTCAGGTACCGAGCAAACCTTCGTTCCTGAGCCTGGAAACGAAATGCCAGGACTCCAACGCAAGACAAGACTCGGGAGACTCAGACCTCCCTCTAACGCCCAGGCGCGTGAGCAGTTCTACTTCTCTGGGGGTTGTTAGTTACCTGCATCCAAAAATCTATAAATCCATAAATCCATAAACCTATAAAAGCCACGAGTGGTTGGTCATCAAGCATTGACGCTGCACTTTCATGCAAGTCGTGCTGAGGTGCCGAAACGCACCTAACAAAGTAAACGCGAGTTTGGTGCGAAACTGTCGTTCAACTGGGTTAACCCCATATCGATAGTTTATAAAATCTCTCAATCCATCTCTTCTCTCGCTTTGCTTCCTTCCATCCGGCTTCCATTTCATCTCATCCTATCTCAAACTCTTCCACAGACAACAGGATGGCTTCCAAGTGTGAAGAGATCGTCCTTGTCACGGGGATCAATGGGTTTATTGGGTCACATGTCGCTGATCAGTTTTTGCGAGCGGGGTATAAGGTTAGGGGGACGGTGAGAGATATAGAGAAAGCGAAAGGGGTTACGGACGAGTTGGTAAAGAGACATGGGGAGGGGAGGTTGGAGATTATGAAGGTGAAGGATATTACTGTTGATGGGGCTTTTGATCAGGCTGTCAAAGGTAACTAACTCTCTACCTCCCTATCGTTGTTTTCTTGGGAGTTTGCGTGGAGAAAGGAAGTGATGGTAGGGTTGATTGAGAAAGCTCGATGTTAACATTCAAGACAGGCGTAGTAGCAGTAGCCCACGTAGCAACTATAATGATCTTCGACCGCGACCCGAAGAACGCCATTCCTGGGATAATCAAGGCATTGAATTCGATTCTTCACAGCAGTTTGAAGTCTCCCAGCATGAGGAGTTTTGTGTTCACTTCCTCTTCCACCGCCTGCACCAGCCCCAAGCCAAACGCCAAGTTTCACATTGACTCGACTACGTGGAATGATGAGGATGTGAAAGCCTCATGTAAGGCCCCCCATTTCCTGCAAACATCCCCTTCTCAGCAAGTGACGAGTTGGGGAGATCTCCCGCAATATCCAAAGAAACCCCGTCTTGTCCCTCTGCCCCGTCCCATTCCACCTAGAAATATACCAGCTAACACCGCCTAGGGGCACCAGAATCCGAATGGGTAGAAGGTGAACGCCGCGTCTGGGTCGTATACGCAGCTGGTAAGACGGAGGGAGAGAGGGCGTTGTGGAAGTTTAGGGATGAACACAAGCCCAGCTTCCGCATCAACGCGGTTCTTCCCTCCACAAACTTCGGGCCCGTGATTTCAAAGAACGATTTGAGTAGTACGGGGGCTTTTGTCAAAATGATTTACGATGGAGATGTGCAGCATTTAGTTGGTGTACTGCCTCGTAAGTTTCTGGCATTCTACCCCTTCCCTTGCGCGTTCTCTAGGACGAGAGAGGACTGACCAAGACAGAATATTATGTCGATGTGAGGGATTCGGCGCGCTTGCATGTCGCGCCGGTGAAGTTCGATGATGTGGATGGGAAGAGGATTTTCCCTTGGGTGGCGCCCTATAATTGGAACGATGTTCTCAAAGTGATGCGGGAGTTGAGGCCGGTGCTTAAGTGGCCGGCGGATTTGGAGGGGCTGGGACAAGATATGAGTACGGTTGAGGCAAAGGAGAGTCTGGAACTACTGCAGAAAATTAAGGGGGAGGGGTGGACACAGCTAAAAGAGAGTTTGGATGATGCTTTGAAGAGCTTGGGTTTGTAGGGGGTGGAGGTTGCGATGAGCAGGTTTTGGGCATATGGGAATAGTTGGGTAAACCTAGATGGGTAGGTGAAGCACGCTCTTTTTGAGTTGTTTTAAATGAATGCCAATACTAGCTTGAGTGATATTTAGAGCTTTTAAAAGCTTCACTGGTGGTCAAATGAACAATGAGTTGGTTGGATATTGATTCCATGTTTTCGTCCGTTCTGGGTTCGACCTCTGTCCCGCTAAGTATCCCGAAGGCTCTTGAACTCAAAAGCCAATGTGAAGAGTTTGCATTCTCCATTTTGAAGGAAGTAGATACCAAGAGACGCTGGGGATTTTCTTTCCTGGCTGGGCTTTGAGAGATAGGAAAGCTGAGAACATTGTGGTTGAAATATGGAAGCTGCCTGGAGCTGAGAGTTTTCGACTTGAATGCAGTCGCACTTCTTGTCATCCGCAAGCATTTTTAAAGATACGATATTGATATCCACTGAGGGCCTGGCCCATTGACAGACACCGAAGAGCTTCAGGAGATCCCCTTTAGATAGAGAACTAGGGACGACTTCACTTGAGGTCTCCTCCTCAACTAGTACATCTGCATCGAAGAAAATTATCTCAGCACTTGACCACTCGGTCTCGCCGGCGCTCTTGCACATAGGAAGCATACTAGAAACTTGGGAATTCCCGTATATGGTCTCTTTACGAGCGTGAAGGGCTCCCATATCTTCGGGTGGAAAGGTCGCATCTCAGTGACCCAACCTGCCACCACCAAACAAATGCAGTCTAGAAGAAACACAGCGCAACCCAACATTTGGGCAGTGAAGGCCGGACATACTTCGTTCCGGTCCCGAATCAGTAACTCGGCGAGAAATATCGGTGGCCAGTAAGGCGACCAAAAGCCTCGTGAGAGGTCAGCGCTTACAGGAAGCTCACGATTGCACACTTGAGGACTGTAGGGAAACCCCACACTTTGCATCGCCCTTTAAACCGGAGCCGAAACCGAATTTTGCTGCAACGGACGTGGTGAAGTGAGAGTAGATGCGGCCAAGGATGCGGCCAGGAGGTGAAATGGCCCCCAATGAAGTGGGTTGTGATGGGAGAAAGAGTGATGGAGCTGTGGGTGATGATGGATGGGTGCACAGCCTCGTTGTGAGAGACGCGAGAAGAAATCGGGCTGTATGCACGATCTTACTTTTGGGATACCACAGGACTGTTCTGATGTCAGTCCTGGGATTCGGGCATCTCGCCAGCTGTGAACAACCTCAAAGCTACTTCGTACTTGTAGCCAAGATTCCTTGTGGGGGGGGTGAAGACAGCATGGCCTCAATTCCTAGAAGTCCTACTACGTACGAAGTACCATGTGCTGTGATGCACGATGCTTGCCATTGCTTAGTGGGAGAGGAGCAAGAAGCATTGCAGCCACTCCCCACCGTAGGGCTGGCGAGTAGCAACACAAGCAAGGAATCAATTCCCTCAAATTGCAATTTCAGAATCTCCGTGTGCCATGAATGCGCCACAAGTGGCAGTATGGTACTGTACAGTCCAGTATGCGAGGGACAGATTGCCCGGTAATGATTGTGGATGTATGTGCTGTGCTGTGCAAGAGGAACAACTGCTGTTCCTGTGAGAATGCGGCGAGGGTGGAAATTTTGAGCTGGTCATGTCCTTCCTTGCCGAGATACTGTGCTACAGTAGATTTGGGAATCGATGCACTTCAATGGAGACAGAGAAGGGCAAAGGGCAACAAAAGGTAAAGGGGAAAAGGCAAAAAGGCGAAAGGCAACAAGGCGTTGATGAAGTCGAAAGATTGGACGATAGGAGAATGGGCCAGTAGTGTGTAGTTGGCGTGGTTGGCTTCGAGTTGGAGGAGCAGAAACCCCCAAAAAGATCCGGATGCGAGAAAATGAGATGCAGTACGAAGTACAATACAGTAGTACAGTAGATGATTGTCCGTATGACGAGTCGGATGGGAATGTTTCATGCAGCCCTGCGGCGGGGGAGAGGAGGAGGCGAGGAAATACTTCCTTCGTTTGCGGAAATCTGTCCTGGGAGATGTACAATACTTTCTGTTTACAGCCAAGCAGGGAGCTGCTTTTACGACGGGAATATATCGAAAATCTAAATCGAATATGGGCAAGTCAAGACGCGGACGGGGGCACAGGATGGGGAAATACCGGCTTCAAGCGTTGACTCATCCATTCGATCGATGTTCGAGGGATGAGACTCAATGGCTGGTGACCGATTCGAGCATTGGGACGGGATGGGATGGAACGGAATGGAATGGAGTGGGAAGACTCGGAAGGAGAGTCATGAGAAAAGGAGCCGATTCAACGATGACGCGAACGAGAACTAAACAATTTAACAATTTACAGTACGAGAGAAAGGAAAAATGAAAGAAAAAAAGAAAGAAGCTGAACGCGTAACTCGTAACGCCCGGGCGAGACAGGACAGGACAGGCAAACCCGATCGCTCGTTAAGCGGGAATTGATGGTTGCCTGCCTGCCTCTCTTCTCTCCTTGGCAAGGAAGGGGATGGATGACAAACTTGAAGATATATTTGTTGCAAATTACACAGTGGAATCCAGTGAAGGCTACGAAGTATAATAATGTTTTCATGGCATAAATAAACGGTGGAGAGGACGAAAATACTCAGTACTCGGTTGGACTCGTGGGTGTTGGCGTTTGCGCCAAGAGCGGGCTGACGACGAGAGCGTCCCCGGTCTGATATACTGTACTTACTGTACAGTATTGTAGTACAGTACATAAGAAGTTTGCTTGGATGGCGGATCACTTTGTGGCTTACGAAGCCCAAGTTGCACGACGTGACCAGTAGTAGTACAGTACGAAGGACATCCATACCTCCTCCGTACTCGGTGAGCGAGGCTACCGGTATCTCGATTTGTGACCCGATGCAGAGCCAATGCCATGACAGTCAGTATGCCAAGGACCAACGCCAAATGCTGAATCTGGAGAAATGCAAAAGTGCAGTAGGGTAAGGCTAGGGCTGGTACGATTGGATGCAGCACAGCACAGTTGCAGCACAGTTACAGCAGGGTGGAATTGTGCAAGTTCAATAGGCTGGTTGGTGAGTTGATGGGATGAGGGATGAGGGATGAGTGATGAGGGATGAGGGATGAGGTCTGAGGTCTGAGGTCTGAGGTCTGATACAGTACTATACAGTACAGAGAGGAGAGGGAGACTTCTTTGCGGAGTCCTTGTTTGAGGCTCACTCATTCATAACCTTGGCTTTGGCTGCATGCACTCGGTGTGGGAAGTCGGTCTCAAAGGCGGTCCTGAGAGGCGGTGCAACAAGAGTCCGTCTTACTTGCCTCTGTCGTATCAATGATCTGCTTGTTGTCTGCCCTTGCTGTAGGTACTGTACAGTACAGGACTATAACGCGGAGAGAATTGAGGAGATGAAGAGCCAAGATAGGATGAGAATACTGAAGAGGGACCCGTCACCCAATGCATTTTCTCTTGCCCTCGATTCTCCTATCGTTAGCCCTGTTCTCTGTTTCTTGTTCTTATTGTCACTGTCACTGTCACTGTCACTGTTATTCTCGTTCCCCTTCCCCAGTTTTCAAAGTAGCACTTGTAAAAATAAAAATAAAAATAAAAATAAAAATAAAAAGCGCTTTACACGGTCGGTTCTCGTATGTCGTCGTACGCGACATCAATCAGATTTGCTGACATGATCCATTTACACCCAGTCCGTATCCTCAGGTGCTTCGCCCCCTCTCGTACAGTAGAGCACTACTATCCCCCCCCATATATTATTATTACGCATGGGATCCTAGTATATCGTA
>JAPZPB010000331.1:0-43913 GCA_037952635.1 Bryoglossum gracile | reverse complement strand
TACTTAAGGAATTAATACTCTTAGATAAGATAATTTGTTATTTAATTTTTATACTTTTATTAGTAAAAGGCATAATAAAGAAAAAGAAAAGCTATATTAACTATAAGATATTTCTTTACTTAATTTTAAGCGTTAAGATAATACTAGTCTAAAGAGGGGATAGTATTATAAAGTAATATTATATATACTACTATAGCCTTAAGGCTTAGTAGTTAAGACTAACTATATAGAGAAGCTATAGGTAGGGAGTTATAAGATTATAAGTTATATAACAAAGGATCTTTTAGGATCTTAGGATTTAAAGGGGGATCTTAAGGATCTAGGCTTAGATCTTAGGATCTAGAAAGATCTATAGAGAATAAAGTTCTATATAAGCTAGATAGTTTCCTTACTTAAATAGGAGCTTTATGCTTAACTTAAATTAATTATCTTAACCTATAATCGGTAGCCTTCGATAAGCAATAAAGCTACTCTCTCTTATATATAATTACTTGTATCTACTACCTATACCAACCAATCCTACGAAGTCGATTCGTTACACCGGGGTAACTATCTTCTTTATCTTCTTCTTTTTCTGCTATATATATACTTAGTTAGCTATAATATATAAGAGCAATAAGTGCAGAGTAGGGAATAATATAAATATTGCTAAAAGCTCTATATAGCCCGTTATAATATTACAGATGCGCTATATAGCGCACTATAAGGTATAAATATATATAAGGGAGCATAGAATACTTACTATAAGGAGGCCACGGCCGCGGCTGGAGCTAGTAATCTTCTTAGTGCAAGCTATTATAATAAGGTTATCTTAAGGAGCAAGGGAAGGCGCGATAAAGGCTCTATTTATATAGGGCTAAAGCGAGCCGCATAGAGACGCTAAGCTCGATTAGAACTAGCGAGCTACTACCTCTAGGGGGTATATCACGTTGCCTAGCAACGTGTGGCTAATAAGGGTATAGCGCACTGCGCGCACTGCGCACGGAGCACCTCACTTATACTCATACGCTCTAGCGAGCCTTAGCGCTCGTCCCATATATAACTAGGAAGCTCACCCTTTTACATAGTAATTAGACAATCATCATTCACTGCTCTATGGTATACTACTTGACGTGATAACGAAGTCTTCGCCAATTCAAATATGTGAATAGTCGATAGCGTTGAGCCCAGTTGAGCCTTGCGTATGCGTGGGCTTCTGTAAGAGCAGGTCGTTTAAGTCGTTGCCATTTGCGAAAATGCATCTCTTGAAGCAGGCGTCGAATCGATCGTGTTGACGCGTCCGGACATATCTCAGCTTGTAAAGCAGTATATAGTACCGCAGGAAACGATGTGACCTTTTCGACAATCATATCGCGTTATTCTTCTGAAACAACGCGTAGTCGACTAGCTCGAGGTATCGAAATGTTGTTTAAACGCGTTGCTTCTGCCCGACAAGTATTTCCAATTGTAGATTTACTGATCTCTGGGTGCTTTGCGTGTATTCGAT
Organism: Bryoglossum gracile; assembly: GCA_037952635.1. Classification (NCBI taxonomy): domain Eukaryota; kingdom Fungi; phylum Ascomycota; class Leotiomycetes; order Helotiales; family Bryoglossaceae; genus Bryoglossum; species Bryoglossum gracile. The sequence goes on along the minus strand of JAPZPB010000331.1, from coordinate 42,427 downwards.
CATAGGACCAGCCAATAGAGCGTAATTCGCAGATTCTAGCTCGCATCTGCGGGCATAATTCTGGGCCTCGGCGACCCATCTTGACAAAATAATAGTAATATACTCATAGTCGAACTTGAGAATTCTTAAAATATATATTAAAGCAGCCCTCATTTCCACATAATTTGGTGGCGTCGCGCACTGGCCATGGTCCAATACTTTTGGCCACCCACTGTAGAAGTCAAAAATAGAAATCTGCGTCATCATTTTAATGCTTCAGGGCGTGATCACCAGGCGCGGAGAACCACTGAATGCTCTTGGCGTGCTACGCCCATGTACATAGTCCTTCGAATACTCTCGAGGCAGTCCTTATCACGGACAGAAGAAACATATATATCTGAACGAAACTCTCCAGAAATTTTGCTGCTGAAATATAGTCAGCTTCAATTGTACCGAGAACCCAAAGCACTTTAAAGATGACTGTTCCGGTCTTGACTGGCAATGCTCCTTCCAATGGGAATAGCTCCAGCTTATTCGTTGTCCGTATTGAATCCACACGAGCAGCGCTTGTGATATTCTCAAAGGGCAATCTCCATAATCCTTTCAGCCAACCAAAGATGCAAGAGCTCGAGGCTTTGATGAAAAGTCTTGATGCTGACGACAAAGTTGGATGTATTGTTCTCACAGGAGGTGAGGGGAGATCGTTCAGTGTAGGTGGAGATTTTCACGAAACATCGAAGTTCAGCGGAGGCGATGAAGTTCGTGTTTGGATTGATAACTTTACCAATCTCTACACCACAATCGCCGGTGTCTCTAAGCCTGTCATAGCAGCGATTGACGGGTATGCAATTGGTCTTGGACTCCAGATTGCTCTTTGTTGCGACTACCGTATTGGATCAGAGGAGTGCCAACTCGTGATGTCCGAGCTGGAAATGGGTGTTTCCTGCAATTTTGGGGGTTTCATGCTGGAGGCAGTGGTTGGAAGAGCAGTGATGCAAAATATGTTGTTCACCTCAGAGAAGTGGAATGCCACTGCTTCTCTTAGAGACGGTCTTCTCCATGAGGTGGTTTCATCAAAAAATCTCGTTGCACGCGCTCTTGAACGCGCCCAGTGTATTGGGTCATGGGAAGCATCAGCTGTCCAGGGGACACGGCCGCACATTAACTCCGGATTCATCAAAGGAATCATATCGATTGGCGAGGATGCAAAACAGTCCCATTGCAAAACCTTCGCGGCTGGCAATACCCAACTGAAAATGAAACACATCATCACCAAAAACCAGAAAAAAGGACCATCATAGCTCTTGATCACAAACACCCCCATCCAATCTCTCGGAAAATCTCTGGAATGTACCAAGGCCTCTGGCGTTCTCATATATGGCCAAGGAGCGGCTTTATTCTCTAATGCTTATACATGGCTCGACGATAATGCGGATCCGAGGGAGTTCCCAGAGTGGGCGACCTCTATTGAAGTGCGTGAAGATCGTATTCGTATGAGGACAGGAGTCATTAATAATCCGCCACTTTACATGGTATGTAATCCTACCACCAATGGTTGGGCTGTGGGAACAGACACTTTCACTCTCAACTGTACACTTTTGCAGTGGGGCATGCCCGTTGGCTTTGTAGCCACGACAACGATCAGCTGTGATGAAACCACGAGCTTCCTTGGAATATGCCAATTACCTGGTCATTCTTCTGTGACCTTCGAGAAGAATGGTGACTGGAGGTTTATCACCGAGCACCATGACGACCCTGTACTTGCAGGATTAAACCCACAAATCGACGATTTCAGCCAAGCTGGTTTGACGTTTCTCTCTTCTCTCCAGAAAGCTGTTCGCGACATGACCGTAGGTGCAGATTCGGTTGCTTGTTTGCTCTCCGGGGGTATAGATTCAGGCGCCGTAACGGCATTCGCTGTCAGCCAAGGCCTCAAAGTCACTGCTTACAGTGCCGGCTCACCCTGGGGCAATGAACATGCCGAAGCTGCAGAGCTGACCAAGTTCCTCGGAATTCCTCACGTGTGTGTGGACTTCACCGCGGAGGATTTGCTCGCAGCGATTCCAGAATCAATGCGTGCACTTGGAACAGCAGAGAGGGACAGGGTAGACATTCTGCTTACCATCACTGCTATGATGCGCAGCGGTGTCATCAAGGAACAGCAAGTGCTCACGGGTCTGGGTAGCGACTTATTGAACCTTGGACTGCCACCAGACTCCTCAGAGACCGAAGCTCTATTGAAGGACATCATTGACGGCATTGATGTCATCCGCCACACTGGCGAATTCACCGACTACCCTGCCCTTGTTTGGGGAAAGAACATGTCCCATCCCTATTGGCACAGGGACGTTGTGCAGACAGCGCTAAACATTGCCCCAACATGCAAGCTTCATGGCGGCCGGGAGAAGGCATTCTTCAGGGCGGCAATGGAGCCATATGTTCCAATGTCAACTGCCTGGCGACAAAAGATTGGTATCCATCTTGGAGGAGGCTTACAAGGTGGACTTGATGTCACCTTTGGTGGTGCCGCAAGTAAACTGGAGGCATATGACAAGACATTCAGGGCTATCACGGCTCGACTTTTGGCAGATCCCTACGCCAGCATCGACGACCTAGCGCCCAAGCCCAGCCAAACCAGCATTAGCACCCCAAACAGCATATCGGCACGGGACAGTCTGACTCCTTCGGGCTTGGGTGTTGTTCTTGAAAGGGCGGGAAGATCAGACAATCTGACAGAGCTTGCGAAAACCATTCGCGAGAAGACCGCTATTTCCGGATGCACACTTGTGAGGAACATTCCGCTGAACGAGAATGGGTTCAAAGCTCTTGTCAGAGGCATCGGGGAGCCAGTGGAACACAGATTCAAGACCGGCGGGAGCGACCTCATGAAGCTCAGCGCAACTCGGGAGAAAGGTAACGTTGTTCTCGGCCGTGGTCCACTGCCTTTTCACACAGATGGCATTTTCGTCGGCCAATGCCCTGACTTGGTGATCCTGTACGCCTCCGAATTCTTGGACGAGCTTGGATCCGGCGAAACAATCATCGTCGACCAGCAAAAAGCACTGGCGGAGATGCCGGATGATTTGCGCACCGAGCTGGAGAACAAGGTTTTTGAATACCAGATCCAGGAGGCCGGTCATTATGATATAGGTGATAAGTGGTTCCGTATCGCGCCACTGCGTGCACACAAAGGCAGCGTGTGTCTGAATTTTGCGTTGCAGTTCCCTGCAGGTGTTGAGAGAAGCTGGAGAATGAGAGTGGTTGGTGCTGAGGAGCTTGAGTCGGATAACCTCATTGCAAAGTTGGAGGAGTTTCTCTCTCGGCCCAGATATGCGTATCAACATCGTTAGAGGGCGGGAGACTTCTTATGTTTTGATAACGGCGATTGTTTGCACGGTCGTACTTCTATTGGTGAAGATGGTGTTCGGGTCCTAATCGTTCGGCTCCCACGCTCACCCAATCACGCTTACGTAATTGGGTGAGGGTGTGCAATGCGCCGATTTACAGCAATGCGCCAGTTTTTAAAATAGAACTCATGAAATATATTTTATTAAAATAACCACACAATCAATTTGCATTCTGAGTAGCTTCTTTAGCAGCTTTAATAGCCTCCTTTTCCATCCTCTTAAGCTCTTGGGCATGCGCTTTTGCCTCGGCCTTCTTTTTCCTCTCCTCGATAACCCGAACTACCCTATCTTTCTTAGCATCGTCCCAATTTATTAGCCTATATGCTTGATGACTATATATCTCGCCATATTTCTATACAATTGTACCTAGCCTATTATTCCTTTGCTTTACAGAAGCTTAATAGGCCAAAACCGACTTTAAATATAACTTAGCAAGCTAGCTATTATGCATCTCTTAATCGGTATACTTATCGACCTTTGACTTAACCCTCTTAAACGTTAGCGTAAGTGGAAATGGCCTATTTTCTAATCGAGAATCTATCTATTCCACGCCCCTCCTCCTTTATATATATATAGCTAGCGTATTATACTCGGTTATCGGTAGTAGTAGCGGGGTAGCAATGCGGGGGACGATGAAGGTTCGCGCTCGATTTCGGGTTCAAGATAAGGAAGAGCCTTAGCTTCTTGAATTCCACTGTATTTAACTATTTGGCTAAGTACGATTTAAGGGTTAAATGGATAAGGCCGGTTTTTTAAAAGGCTAATCAACATAGCTTTAGCGACTATATATAATCGCTGAAGCTTTAGAATATCGCGAAGAAGTCGGCTTTGCTAATTGCGTTACTACTTAAGAAGATATGCTTGCGAAGCTCCTTCTTGAACTCGGTCTTATACTTTTAAAAGGCTCCTACATTTGCGGGTTGCGTAAGGTGAGTCGAATGCGCTAGGAGGAGAAATGGTCGGATTTTGTATTACTAGCAAAAATCCACGAAGTCTTAGGTAATATAAGAGCCATACCCGTTAAAAACTAGAATCCTATACGCGCTAACTGCGTGTAGACGTATATAAAGCTCGAAATGCTTAATCCAGGCCATAGTAAGTATATCGTTTATAAACCTAGACTTTAACTACGCAAATAGGGTATTATTATTAATATCGTTAACGAAATATTTCCGAAGATAGAACGCTCCTTTAAAAATAAGCATCGGTAGAATATAGTGCCCCGTGGCAGAGAAGCATTCGATATAAGTAATTAGCTCTCGATTATCTAGATTATTAATAAAGACGCGATCAAGTCCTTATAGCATAATTACTCGATCTCCTGCCGCTAATCCAATCTAATAGCTAGTTTTATCGAAGTTATAGATATCGTCATCGATTACCCCCCACTTCTCTCGATACCTCTTAAAATCTGCAAAGTAATCGATAATATCTTGTTAATTATAGGCATTTCGACGTAGATATAAAATTGGCTTCGATTTTAAGGTCTTAAGCCATGGCCGCTATTGAATTATTCACTGCTTAGCCTACTAGCGCGATATAGCTACTAAATCGCCTTCTTAATCGACGATACCATCGAACGCGAGAAGTCGATTAGCATACCTAATAATATAATCTAAGCCCGCGTTTCTTCTAATATAATAGAGAAATAGCAAATAATCTTTAATTGCCTCGTTTTAGGGCTCTACGAACTTCTTATTATACCCACCACGAGTATAAGATGCTAGAATACCTTGAAGGCAATAGTGGACTTAATTATACAACGCGCGGGTTTAACGGCAAGCTTTCGCGATTTTCATCTAAGGGTTTTCTCGAAGCAATTTAAGGCATGCTTATACCTTTTCCTCTTCAAAAAACGCGTTAGATGGCATTGTGGCGGTTGTAATTGACAATATAAAATATATTTCATGAGTTCTATTTTAAAAACTGGCGCATTGCTGTAAATTGGCGCATTGCACACCCTCACCCAATTACGTAAGCGTGATTGGGTGAGCGCGGGAGCCGAACGATTAGAGAGAAACTACGTTTAAGAATTAATAATTAAAGAACTAAAATTACAATTAATATTAGATCTAACTATTATTAATAGACTTAATCTCTAATACTCAGATTACTAAAATTATAAGATTTCTAGTATATCCCTTATTTTTAGTTAAAAAGTTGAATAGTATTCAGAATAGTATTCGATACTATTTTATTCTACTCAAGTTTTGAAATTAGTACTATTCAAATTCTATTCTATTCTGTTCTATTCAACACTATTCGAATACTTTGAATTTTTTTCTCACACTGCCTCACACCCTCCCCCGTGCCCCGTGAACCCAACCCTGCATCTGACGTATTCGGTTGTGCAACCTGCTGTGCAACTGCAGGGTTTATTCAATAGTATGACTCAGAGGCCGCGCATCATTTCCTATAATTCTTGTGTTTAAAAAGCTGCATCCTCCCGCTCTCTTTACATTTTCTCAAACTTCCCGTCTACATTTTTCGCGCCCGCTTTTTACAACTTTGCTTTTATCCACACTATTTGATCTTAGTCCTACACCTGTCTGCCCCTACTCTCCAAATTTACGTAATCCTTAGGGTAATTCCTAATATTTCAAGAAGATATATTTCTCTAAAAATTCACCGAGGGTTAAATAAAGAACTATTTAGTAGTATTTTAACTCGATCTATATTACCTCTATTTATATTTATTAGCTATTTTAGAGTAATAAATTGGCTTAAATTTATAAATATTAAACTAGTTCCCTTGACGGAAAGCTGCAGGAGACTAAGATCAAGGACTTCCAGGCTTCCTTTCGAGCTTGAAAACTTTCAAATAGACCTTATATTATATGAAATTTATAACTGAAGGTTGAAAAGAAGTACGCCTTCTTAAGGTTGAATGATTTAGTAAGCAGTAGGCCAATGAAACTATTCATTGAAGTCTAGCTAATTTGAAAGGCATCTGAAGAGAGAACCTTGCGCTCATCCCCTCCGACACGGCCGAAGACAGAGTTCCTATAGAGAGCAGTTGTGCCCGCCTTAATCAACAGGCAAGCTCGCTACAGCCTACAGCAACGACCTCAGAACACAACCACGGCTCAGGGACTCAATCAATAGGTATATTGATACTAATTAATATCCTAACTTACCTAAGGTGTGTATTAGTAGTTATTTCCTGACATTATATCCCTCGCTAAGCTCCCAACTTAATAATAGGTGCTTTTTAATACACAACAACTCTGAAACACTATTAATAACCGAGTTATCTGTTATTGAACCTAATAAAACTAAACAAAAGATCGGCCAATTTCGAACACTCAATAAAACTCGAAGATTGAACCAGCGTTAATAATCAAAAGCATCTCACATATTCAAAAGCGTTCGATTCTTAAAATGAATACAAATATCAAAGCGGATACGGTGGTGAAGGTGGAGAAGGTGGGAGAGGATGGGTTGGAGGGGTTTAATGAGTTGGAGGGGTTGAAGATGGAGGAGGCGGCGGAGGAGGGAATGGTAGATGTGGAGGAATTCAACCTCGAGAAGGCGATTTCGTCCCTCCCCGGCCCCGATATTTCCACCATTGTCCCGGACAGCACTATTGCCAAGATTTCCGCTCTTGCACACTCGGCTCGGACCATGGTTGCTCGAACCAAGTCGGGAAAGGCGGAGCGGATGGCGGGAAATACTCCTCAGTATTGGAGTGACTTGAAGCTCTTTCTTTTCTTCGCTTCAAAGATTAAGGGTATCAATGAGAGTTTCTGGTAAGTTTTCTTTTCCTTTCACAGTTTCAAAACAGTTACTGACCCCTCTGTAGCAAAGCTACCAAACTTGACGATACCTTGAAAACTGTTGCCAACCCAGACTTCAAGATGCCTGCAGAATACCAGACCATTGCGGTTGCTATTGTTACTCAATTTTCTGCTATCAGCTGGGGATCTCCAGTCCCTACTTCTAGGGATGATGATGAGGCTAAGGAGGAACAAGGACTTTCTGCAGCAGGACCAAGCAGAACCAGCAGACGGAATTTAAACCGCTCCAGCAGTGCAGAGGCTGCTGGTGGTCGCAATGCCGCTACATCCTCTATTCCTTGGCGCTCAGCCCGTCCTAATCACCCTATCTTTGGTACCAACGGCATCATGAGACATATCCAGGTCAGAAAGGTCCAAAACCTGTCTTTCAGAATCGATCCTGCATACCAAACTCCGGACTTCAGAGTTTTTGGCAATAACGGCCTGGCAATCGGAGATAACTGGTACAATAAGCTAGCTATTCTCAGAGATGGTGGACATGGTAAGCTTCTTCATTATTTTTTCAATTGTTCCAAATCTGCTCATACTAATTTGCCCTTATAGGATCTATTGGCGGAGGAATCTCTGGCACTACCGACGGAGGCTGTTACTCAATTGTGATCTCAGGTCAATATTCCGAAACCGACAAGGACTTTGGCAACGAAATCCGCTATTCAGCTCCTGGATCCGAGGAATCTACTGCAGCTACTCCAGACGGCTCTAAGACCGGTACCAAGGCTCTTACGCGATCCGTTACGACCCAGCGCCCAGTTAGAGTCATTCGGGGAGCAGGAGCATGGGCTGGGGCACCAAGAGCAGGATTTAGATACGATGGTCTTTACCTGGTTGTGGGACAGAATACAAGGCAAAATCAACTGGGAGGTCAATACTATCAGTTCTTGTTGAGAAGAGAGGGAAACCAAGCCGCGATTGATACCAGCAGACCCAATGCGAGAGAGAAGAGAGCGTTTAATAACGTGAATACGGGGTTTTAAATAGCTTGCGTTGAGCTTAGTTCGGTTTGACTTGAAATTGGGTTTCATGACAGATATGGATCGGGTGTGCGGTGGGCCGGTGATGGCAGCAGCACTATGAATTTACGATTTTCATTAGGGTTGCTTTAAATTTGGGTGTTTCAAGCACTAGGGCATCTGGGTAGCAAAAATCGAAGTATTCACGCAAATGAAATTGAGACATTGACTTTGAATATGTTGAAAACTCTCGAGTGATTTGGCATATCAGCCGTGGAAATTCGGGTTATTTCTGATAGTGAAAAAATCATTGGAATATCTTACCAATCCTAATATTCGAGAACATTTGAATCTCGAAATAATTGAAATATCCAGGACAATGTGGATATCCGAGAATAAGTTAATATTCAAGATTATTCGAACAAGCTGGAGAGTCAACGGCTCAACATTTTGAGGTCAGTCCCACTTGAGTTATGCTGGTCGCGACTCACTTGTGGAATGTCTTCCGGGGGAAAAATCCAAGAGGCAATATTCGTTGGTTTATGATTTTAAATTCTTTCTATAGTAATATCAACCATCCAAAGAGTACCCTATATCCTTCCTACACCCACCCATCTTTAGAAGTCCCTCCCTCATCCCCTCAGCCCGCTTTCTCTCGTCGGCATCCAGCCCACTCAAGTCAATCTTCCCAACCCACTCCCCAATCCCATGCTGTAGCACGTTTCTTGCCCTCAACTTGCTTCCACCACTGTGTCCCATACTCCCATGCAACGTCATCCTCTCCTTCTCACTCACGTACGCTCCCCGATGCAACATATTGTTATTATAAAACACGGCATCTCCAGCCTTCAAACAAACCCTGATCTCCCCCGGAATGTCCTTTGCAAAGGGATCCGCGCTCCTCTCGATATCAGTGCGAGCACGTGTGTGACTGCCCGGAACAACGATAAGAGAGTCATCATCGTAAAGAGCCAGGTTCCACTGCGCGTGCCAAGCCGGCTCTTTCAATCTCTCGATTTCCTCCTCAGCTGTCGCCGTAGCAGGGATATCATCTCTATGCCACCTAAGCTCAAAATCTCGATCCGGTCTAATCAACAGATTGAACAGCTCCAAAACCAACTGCTCATCTTCACACTCCAGCAATTGTTTGATAATATCGGTGATTGCTGAGGAGAAGTAGTTTGAGGTGAATATCTTGGAGTTGGGTAATTTCGGGTGCATCAAGAATTGCACGCCCCAGATTCCGCCTTCTGCTGGGTTGGCACCGGGAGGGATGTTCCAGGGTGGGAACTGTTTGGGAAGAGTTCGGACGTAGGGCCAATTTCCAGAGCGGGCGAGGGTAATGGTTTCGGAGCAGGCGGGGCGGAGCGTGGTGATTTGAGATGGGGTTAGGAGGGACTGGATAAGGACGAAGCCATCGCGGTTGAGGGATTCGAGGTACTTAGACTTGGTCGCCTCGTCAGCTTCGAGATCTAGCATGTTAAGCTTGAATTATTGATCTGATCAGAGGGTTTAATGATTTCTTTGGGGGGAATATCCTGGGCTAGGATCTCCGTAGTTGAATTTACGTATGAAAGAGATGTCTTCTGCCCGACTTGGGACGCCGGGACTTGATATCAAATCATCAGGTGATGAGAAACTTAGTCTGCAGAAGCAGGTTGCTTGCGACGTAGGGTGCTGCAATCTACTTGAAACGGAGTAGTATGTAACGTAGCATGGCAGAAACAACGAATAATTTGATAAAGTCGAGACGGTTGTTGTTGGGCTGATACATTATGCCCAGAGAAGAAATGGTGTACCCCAATATCGACCCCTCCCAAGGTGGGGTAATCCCCGACCTCGCTTCTTTTCAAATCCCTCCCCTTTTTGGATGAATCGATTGAGTATCAAATTTATTCCGAATATCAAACTCACTTGGATTTCCAAAAGATGCCTGATAAGTCAAGACATCTAGAAATTAGACTAGCTAAATTCTCCAAGTCAATCTGACTGTTGAAGTTGTTTTGGATGCTCGTTTATTCCTGAATAACCACTAGTCTAATTGGCAAGTACGAATTCAAGGATCTGGCGACATGTTTGGAGCCTACGGCCAATTTTGCAAATTTAAGCTTAACATGAATAGTTAACCCTGATCTTGGTAAGTAACTTGCAAATCCAGCTGCGGTAAATTTTCTCGCCAGGAGGTTCGAGATCTGAAGGAGAGTACGTCCTCCATTGCAACTTGCATTTCCTCACCCGAAGATCTCAAATGTCGCACTCGCGACCTAGTAAGACGAATTCTTCTATTTTTTTCCTTTATAGTCTAGTCTTACGAGTCTATTTGTCTTTCCCCTCAGCAAGCTCCTCTCTCTTGCCCTCTACTGCGGCATGCTCTTCCCTATACTTAGTAGCAATTCTTTCTCCCATTCTTCTGAAGCGATTGGCACAATGTTCTCTTTCCCTGCTGGCTGTTCTCTCTTCTCATCTACTACAACTTGCTCTGCCTTTTCTTCAATCTCGGCTTGCTCAATCTGATTTTTGACCCCGATTTGCTCCCCATTCGTCTCTCCCTCTACCCTTTCTCCTAACTTCTCATTCTCCTCCCTAACACACCTCACACACTGACACTCCATCCCCAGCCACCCCATCAACTTCTTCCTCCTCGCCTCAACTCCCGTCCCCTCCTGCATTCCAATATAACTAATACAACACTCCTCGCCCCTTCCAATATACTTCAAAGCATACATTGTCACATGGTTATCATTCGTATCATGTCTCCAATCCACGTTCGGCGCACAACTATGATTCAGCATCGAATACAACGGACTGACGGCAGCTCCAACAAAATCATCGAGCGTTTGGCCATGCTTGTTGTTCTGGATGCGGCAGCGCATGATGTGTAAGACCCAAGTGTCGTACAAGGGGTTGGTGAAAATGTTGATTCCGAGGACTTGGAGGATGTATATTGGGCGAATGACGTGTGCAGGGTAGGAAAAGACAATCACTGACCGGTAATCAGGTGATATCTCGGAGGTTGGGGTGATAGTCGAGCTTGGAGTCAAGCGGTCGAGGAGCGACGATTTGAGAGGGTGGGATGCGTTTTCGGTAAGTGCGAGGGAGAGGATGCGAAGGAAGAGGAGGTTGTCGATGGGGAAGTCGGTGGTTTTGGTTGCATTGATGGAGTCGTTGTACAAAAAGTCGAGATTCTTTGAGCAGATGGGGGGATGAAAACTTTCGAGGGCTGACTTGGCACACTCGACGGAGCAGTAGGGAACACTACAGCAGGCGTTGGTGATAGCAGGTGCGGATAAGGGGTGATGGAGATATGGCAGGACGCCGCAGCAATTCGAACAACGCTTGTTCGTATTTATCACTCCTGCTATTGTGTTGTCGACGAACAAAGTCTCGCCTTTTTCGATGTTGCATGTAGCGATCCCGCCTAACACATCAGGTGGTATTTCTGGATCGTCATCGGTGGCACCCCGAATCATACTCCGGCCAATAGTGCAGTTCTTCGAGACCAGCGCAAGTTCCTTATTAATGTTATCAAGTTGGGAATCATCCCGGTACAACATCTCTTGGGTCATCCAAGGGTAAGATGTAGGGTAAACGCTGCCAGTAGTTAGAGTAGTCTGGATCTGCTCCTCGGTCGATCCACCACCGTCTCGTTCGTTCTGGAAGCGGAAGACTTTCTCTCTCTCTTTTTCCCATGACTCGCCATTTGCAACCTCAGAGGGGAAGAACGAATCATCTGGAAATTTGGCGACTGCTTCTCTGCCCAGCTGCAAGTAATCTTGGCAAGCGTTCACAGCAATCAATCCCTCCATTAACTCGGTCCAGCATTGCAGCTCAAGCTTCTTCAACACATCGGTTACGCGTTCATGAAGCAGATCAGGAGTTTCGACGTGATGTTTCCACTTTGACCACACCGGATCTGTCGTATGAAGGTCGTAGAGCTTTTTTGCTAACGTCGTATGTACGTGTACACCAAGATCTGAGGCTGGGTTCTGCAGTGCAGCCTCGATGAGTAAACGCGATTTGTACGCGTCTCCGAGGGACAGTTCTGGATATCCCAATAGACGGAGAGATTGTCCACGGCTCAGCCATAGTTCGGCATCGTAAGGGCGGGACTTGAGTTCTTGGGTGTATTGCACGACATACTGGATTTCTGCCTTATGTTGCTAGGGGTATGGCTCAGTCTTGACTCAAGAAGTTGAGTCTCTAGAGACAGAGAAACATTGTGGAATAATACATACTTCCAACTCTAAAGTCTTATATGGTGCAGTCTCGCTCGCACAACTTGGGTTATAGAGATGTTCTGTCCATGGCAAATCCATTGTGCTGAGGTTGAAGTTTGGGGGGTGGCTTGATGTTTCTGAAACCTTACAGAAAAGAAAATATGTGGAACTTCCAAGTACAAATTTATAAGAAAACAATTTCGACTCTGACTATGCAGAGGCTCACCTTATTATATGGAGATCCTGAGGTTAAGATTTTGTGTTTTCTCACTACCGAAAGTGGAAAAACTTCTCCAAATGTGTCCCACGTGCACACGGCTCGGTGAGGGGCAGACAGATCACATGATGTGACTCCCCTTGATCCAATCTACTGTATCACCTTTGATATGTGCGGTGTTACACTTTGATTAACACTCTTTAAGGAGAATAGCTTTCAAACAGCTGAAACAAACAAGGAGAAGTAAGAGACTTCTGCATTTAACCAAGTATAAGAGCCAAGTCTCCGCCCTCAAATAAGCAAGGGGAGTTTACCTAATAGAGTTTGGTCTCCCATTTATCCATGCCCTCCTGCAACCACGACCTCTCTGGGATCTTCCAAATTTTCACGATAACAATTATACTCAACTCCGGCCTTGAAAAGTACGCACTCAGTAATATACGGGTACTGATTGAGATGATTGAGAGCTCTTGGATATGTTCCTAGAGCCCCTGAGGGCCCGCCATCTCCAGATATTTCTATATCCTAGGCACAAACATGGGAATCTGGAGACTGGAACTTCTGCCAATTTACACATATTTCTAAACAATAACAAGGTAACCCTGAAGAAGATTGTGTTAATAAGTATACTGCTATGAAAATACAGCACTTACTTTTCTCGTCCTTTGTTCTCACAATTTCAAACTCTTTCCGTCCGAAACTCGACCCCACAAGTTTTTCAACGTAGTTCTTATTTATGGGAGTCAAATACTTCTCGTTTTCTAGCTAGAACAGGATGGATCGGGTTAGTTTTTGCCCCTCTACCTCCTTTTTCAGTTCGCTTACTTAGTGGGGTGGCCGGATAGTCCAGACTTCAGCAGCAGAATGTATTGCCACCGTCCTAGCATTGGAGATAGAGTTGGGTTGCTCCAGGTGCCGCAAACAATTCTAAATGTGAAATGTGTCACAAGTCGTAATATAGGTCGAGTTTTTCTGCAGGATGCGCCGATGGAACTGTCTGCCTCTTTCCGATCCCCCCCCTCTTCATCAGACAGTACCTCAACACCATCGAACCTTCCACAAAAAATATGCCACCAGTCCCACCACCCTCGGGATTTCCACTCTCAACAGATGCAAAAGCTGGTACTAGGTTTGCAGTCAGTGCCATCTCCCTTGCTGGCGGATGATATTGGACTAAAGAAAGGAACGGCGAAGTTTCCCAGGTACAGTACTTGACGCCAGGGCTGTCTTGAGGCGGTCATCATGAGAAGATGGAATTGGAGGCATGAGAGAAACCAGCAGAGGTAAGCACTACTTCAGTTCCGACTCCAATGCTGAATAGTTCGAATCCCTTAAGGTCGGTCATCGCTAGACGCAAAGTCCCTTTGTCACAAGAGCAGGTAGCTCATCATGAGCTCCCGGAGTACTGGAATAGGGCCAAGGTATTTTGAACAAGAACACGGGAGCTTTGCTGACTCGGTTCTCGGATTCGTTTAGCCCTTCCAGGCCAAGGATGTACAGTACAGGGCTGACATACGTAAGACCAGCTGAAGAAGTCCAGGCGATGTTGGATCAATGCCACGGCGAGTGACCACACGGCCGATTCATTTGCCTTGCTGGTCATCCAGTTACTTCGAGCTCTCCCCTAGCAGTGGTGTTAGCCACACTTCCTGTAAGCTACATGAAGTCAGAAACTGATCTCTGGATCGGCCGCCATTTTCTCGTTCCACAATAGTACAGTTCTAATTTGCCAATCCAGCTTCCAAGAAATGCATGGAAGCTCACTCACCTAAGAAGCCCAAAATCTCACGATTTTGACCTCGCCCAGCTTTATATACCACCTCTCCTCACGCCAAGCCTTGAATAACATTAGGCTCAGCTCCCCCTTTCACCCATGCCATGCCCCCAGCCGAAGAGCTCAGCCCGATGGAACGCCGGATCTACGCCCCCGAGTTCTCCTGTGAACTTTTCTTAGGCACCTTGTTCCAATTAGCCTCCCGAATTGGCGAATGCTTTTGATTAAGTTCCGGGACATGTCGTTGTTTCCCCGTGCCAAGGATGAGCTGTCGTAAAAGTGAGATCAGCCTTGACTTTTGCGTAGCATGCGCGAATCCTTCTGTGATGATCCGAGGGTTGACTAAGTGCCCAGAACATCAGCTGAGGGAGTAATTTTTTTTATTTAAGAGTGAGGGCACTGAAGCACTTATCCCTTAAACTTTTGTTCAACTACGACAGTTGTCCATAGTTCATTCATCGCTGGCGCTTTTCTTGGACTTTTAGTCATGTACCCGCACATCAAGATGTGGAGTTTATCCCTGATTCTCGTGAGCATAGGGCTGACACGGTTTGTCTCCGCACTCCCGGGGCCAGTCCCGCGTGCTGGTAAACATTCTTTCCTCGTTCAAGCCCTTTCAAATTGCTGACAGGCCTCGTAGTCTCAGCAAGATCAGAATGCGAAGATCTCTTTTGCATTTCCGAACAAGAACCCGTCTGGAACCCAACTACAGGCCAATGTTCATGCCAATGGATCCCGGGACTCGAGCCTGGTAACCCAGTCGATGAAAGGCGGATCAAAAGCTGTGAAAACACAGGGTTGTTTTGCATCAGTGAGATGCACTTGGTTTTCAATACCACGAGCGGGTTATGTGAATGTGAATGGATACCAGGTCTTGAGCCAGGGACAGGACCAACTTCAAGGGACGTTGAAGAAAGACAAGATGAATGTGCGGATATCATTTGCATTCCTGAAATGCACCCGGTCTTCAATGCTACAAGTGGGGTCTGTGAATGTGAATGGATTCCCGGCCTACAGCCAGGTCTACCTACCACTGGAAATGAGTGCCCACATCTTTCCTGTATCGCTGAGATGCAACCTGTCTACGACGCTACTTCTGGCACTTGTTCCTGTCAATGGATCCCAGGACTTGAACCAAAAACCGCGGACGTGGAGTCCGCAATTGGGAAGCGACTCGGTTGTCAAGGCATCTCCTGCATCTCAGAAATGACTCCCGTCTTCAACGCCACTACAGGCAAATGCACCTGCGTCTGGATCCCCGGTCTTGAACCCGGAGGCGGTCCTACCTCTCGTGATCTCGAGGTCGATCCGTCGACTTGTCCCACGATCCGCTGCACAGATACAACGCACCCAGTTTATAATCCAGCAACAAAACGATGCACTTGCGAAGTCAACTGCCCGGATACCATCTGTATCTCTGAGATGACACCGGTTTATAACTCAACAACCAAGGAATGTACTTGTCAATGGATACCAGGTTTGGAACCAAGTCCTATCTCCACACTTTCTATTTCGACACCGCCAACTACGAGCTCGACCACGGCGACCAGAAGGAAGCATCCTCTCCCGACTGCATTCCCTGGAGGGAACTGTGCTGGGATATATTGTATTGCGGAAAAGCACCCTGTTTGGAACGAGACAAGCGGTGCCTGTGACTGTGTTTGGATTGATGGACTTGGCCCCGTTACTCTTCGTTGATAAGGCTTTGGCTTAGAATGAGCTCTTTCCATTCTAGGGATCAATATTTGTGAAAATTATCTCTTGTACTTTCCTCACAGACTTTACGGTTGCTTAACCTCATGATGAGGTCAAAGCCCGCGGATATGGAGGTATGATTCACGTGCTGCCATTGACCCCCTAACGTCAGCGAATTCGTGTTTGAAGCTGGGAAAGGGGTGACGGCGAATCTAGATTTAGAAACGGAGACTTAAATGTAAACTATTTTCCACGATAAAATTCAAGCAGGAATTAAACTAAGCGCCTTGAATAAGATCCCAAAATCCAATTCCGAGACTGCAAAATAGCTTATGTTACTGTACCACGGTGTTAGCGGAGCCGAGGCCCTAAGATCGCAGTTACGAGATCGTCACTTGTCGACCGACAGAGCTGCAGCAATGGACAGACGTAAGATTCGAAAGTATGGGAAATCAAGAATGGTGCCTGTAGAACGTCCGCTATAAGAGAGGCCAAGTAATCAATCAATCTGGGAATCGCGCTTTTGATCTCTTTGCCTGCCAGTCCGAATTCCAACCTTGATGACAGGAACCCGGCTAAAGTCACAGAACCAGGAAAGCACAGAGCAGAAGAAACGAAGTGACACGCTAGAAATAGGAACCGGGGGGGGGGAAAGAGACAATGGAGGGTTCTTTAAAACAGACTAGAGGGGAAATCAAGCATGGTTCTTGACCTGTTTTCATTTCCTGGGAGCATAGGTCACAGATAACAACCTATAATATTGATGGCCGGCTCTTCACAGGGAGAGGGCGTGGAAAGTGCTGATTCTGTGTTGAGAGGAGAGAGCAGTATGGATATTTTGATCAATAGTGTGTGTTATGGGCGATTATGGCGTGTCCGTGTGAGAAAAGTGTTGATGGGATTGAGAGCCAGTTTGCGGCCAACCAGTTTGGTGGGTTCTTGTTGACGAATTTGCTGAGGCAGAGTTGGGAGGGAAGGGGGCGAGGATTGTGAATGTGAGTATGGAGTGGGATTCGATTTAATGATGTACTTCGTATATGTTCATGTAGGTGCTTCGCTGTGGTTTTCTTTAGTTTTTCGTGTCAGAAGGATAGACGAAGGAAAACGGAGAGGGGTAGATGGAGAGGAGGAACGAATTCAACTGATCAATGGTATAGGACGGGAAGAGTATAATATATGAGATGCATATGTTCAGTCGAAGACAGCGAACATTCTTTTCGCAGAAACACTGGCGAAGAGAATGGCTCCCTACGGCGGCTTTGCGCTCTCTTAGTCTCGTTTCCCATCCCTTACTGCTTCGCCCAACTAAATCCCTCAGCCATCACATACAACTTATAGATCCACCTGGCCCATTACGGGTAGACGAGGGTCTCTTGTGTCAAAGGCTCGTGAAGAAAAAGTTGGACGAGAGTTTAAACATGATCTAACAGGATCTACAAAGGCCATTCTTTGCAGCAAGGATGTTCAACAACTTGGATTGCGGCTCTAGATCCGAGTATTGAAGAGAATAGTGGTGCTTGTTTAATAAATGGGGACGTGGTTCAGGAGAAGGATATGCTTGGACATGCGGTGGGGGGCGAAGATTCAAGAAAGGCTGTGGAAGGTTAGTGAAGGGTTGGTTGGGGAGAGCTTAGAGTGGTAGGTGAAAAACAGAGAGACAGTGGAAAATATATTATTTTAGATAAACAAGGTTATAACTGATCTTTAAAGAAGAAAAGAGTTCTATTTAGCAATAATGGTAACGCCGCATGGGGGTCCAAGTACTTGAGTGCACAGGCTGGGACTGTGGTGCCCTAAGAGAATAATGATTCCGACGAGACCGTGGAGTAACATGCAACACATGGCGTGGGGCTGTACAAATGTACATATGAAATGCATTGGGATCAGGACAACATTGTGAACAGGGTCAAATGTCATTGGAGTCGGGGTTTTCTGACATGACATGTCACTGGCGCCCTTCGCTGACTTCGGGTCGCCTTGACCGCACTGGCACTCTGGCACTCTGGCCTCTTTTAATTAAATTTATTTTGGTTTCATTTATTTAGCTTATGAATCATATTTTATTAACGACAATTTAATACTAAAATTAGATCTAGTAGTTTATAAGAGCTTTAACCGGTTATATATAATAGTGTAAGCTATATAAAATAATATTATAAATATAAATAATATATAAAAATTTCTTTAAAATAAGAGGTTGGGATTATAAATTAGATATTTAACTATAATGTAGAATTATAGCTACTTTACAGAGGTTGAATACCCTTCTTAACTTTAAGCGGCAAATGTATATAAAATCTGGTGTTATCGAAAGCGGCGTGGGTGGAAAACTACCGTGTATTAATTAACCTCTCTCACTTGTATTCTCGGGACAACCATGGAACCAATTTACCAAGACCAAAGAAAGCTGTGACACGATGTCGATTTCAAAGCCAAACGCCCGGTTTCTCCCTGACGTCGTCGCACGTCATGGCGACGCTTGTCTCACACTCGGACTGCAGTGTGTTGCACTTCGCACTTTTCCAAAATTTCGCCTGCATATCTGCCTCGTTTGAATATCATCCGAAGCCTCGACATCGGGTGTGCGAGAGCCGTAGGTTCCCAGCCTCGTCGGGGTGTTCGCTCTTCGGATATGCCGCTCTCGCGACTTCAAATCCATTCAAAATAAGCGTTGAATTTCCCCACCATTCTTGTACTACTGTACTGTGCTCGTGGGGAATTTGACAGGCGGTGTGTCACTGCGTCAATTAGGGCCGCGTCAATGGTAGACATGATAATCTTGGCGATGTCTTGATTTCCAAGCCGGGAGCACGGGATAATCAGTGCCTTTGTCATTAGGGCTTAGCTAGCCGTTTTGGGATACCTGGAAGCTGGATTATATGCATTTATTGGCCATTTACTGTTTACTAGAGGTCGAGGGCGTTCGGCTACTGTATGAGTTATGTAATTGCCAAATGACGAGTTACAGTATGACTCCAGAGTACAATACTCGCCATGACTTGCCATATATGACTTGCCTTATGACTCCTGGCCTGGCGGTGAAATTAAGCCCCGGCTTGTGGAGATGTCAAGCTACTGTATGGGAAAGATACTGTACTGTACAGTATTGTAGAGTACTGTGCGTAGCATGGGGTACCTTCACATACGTAACCCCTCACTTTGTACTGTACTGTACTGTACTGTACTGTACGTGCGACCTTGATATGACACCAAAGCCAAAATTATGACTCAAGATTCGTTTCGAGGGCTGCGGGAAGTACGGAAACTGCGGAAAACGTGGAAGTGCAAAGGAACCAGGCAAGAAAAAGCAGCGGAGCGGAGTTGGACCCACAGATCTCACTTGGCTTGGGGACAATAGTGACATGTGTAAATACTTCGTATACAGTACCGTAAGGTAATGTAATGTGTATTCTGCGGACATAGCTACTCCGATCCTAACCCCGACACTTTTATTAGACCTCAAAGGGCTCCCCAGTTTCTGAGCTCCGTGAAAAAGTTGAGTGGACTAACTATTATTGATCTTTGCCTACTTGACATACACGCACTTCTCTCTCTCTCTTTTCATACTTTTTCATTCATGAATTCCTTCCTTCTTTCTATCTTCCTTACTTAATACGCAAGTCGCCACTCAGTTCTTTGCCGGTCTTCGCTTCGCATAAAAATAGAAGATCTTTGCATAAAGCAACAGGCCTGCGATCTGCGACATCTTCCACGCGAGAAGCGCCACCAATGCGATGTCTCACGAACACTCGCCCAAAGCTTTGGAAGAATCCCCGAATGGCAACGGCACCAGCTGCAACTCAATTTCCACAACCTCAGACGCAGAAACTCGGCGCGAGAGTGCTCGCCATGGTAACCCGAGCGGTTTCTCGACGACCGAGGGAGGCGTGAATGTTAAGGACGCCGAGGCACAGTTCGCCACTCTGCAGCGGGAGTTGAGTGGGATTTCCCAGACAAGTAGGAGACTGAGTAGGAGCCAGAGCAGGAAGAAGGCAACAGCTGGAGAGGAGGATGTCGAGAAGACGGCTACTAGTAGTCAGGAGAGTGCGACTGAGGGGGAGCTGTTTGATTTGGAGAGCACGTTGAGGGGGAATCATGAAGTGAGTTGATTTGTGCCTTTGCTTCTTAGTTATGAACCAGAATCGCAAATCTGTAGAGTCCGACCAAACCAACTCAATTGGGGTTCGGAAGAGTTTCTTAAACCTGCAAATTCGAATTTGCCGTGTGGGATGTTTTAATACTTTACACTAACTCTCCACAGGCAGAACAAGAATCCGGCATCAAACCCAAACATATCGGGGTCGTCTGGGAGAACCTGACGGTTTCTGGCACAGGAGGTGTGACGAACTTTGTCAAAACCTTCCCCGATGCCTTCGTCTCATTTTTCAATATCATCGAAACGGGTATGCATATACTTGGAATTGGCAAGAAAGGCAGAGAAGTCAAGATTCTACATGACTTCCGCGGGCTTGTAAATCCCGGTGAGATGGTCCTAGTACTGGGCAGACCCGGCTCAGGTTGTACGACCTTCTTGAAGGTTATTGCAAACCAAAGATTTGGGTATACGGGAGTGGACGGTGAAGTCATGTATGGACCATTTGATGCGCAGACGTTCGCGAAGAGCTACAGAGGCGAGGCTGTGTACAACCAAGAGGACGATGTCCACCACCCTACCTTGACTGTTGGCCAAACTCTGGGCTTTGCGCTAGATACCAAGACCCCTGGGAAGAGACCATTTGGCATGTCTAAGGGCGACTTCAAGGACAAGGTTATCACCACCCTCCTCCGGATGTTCAACATTGAGCACACCCGAAACACCATTGTGGGAAACCCTTTTGTGAGAGGTGTATCAGGCGGCGAGCGAAAGCGAGTATCCATTGCAGAGATGATGGTCACATCCGGAACGGTCTGCGCTTGGGATAACTCAACACGTGGGTTGGACGCCTCAACCGCTCTGGATTACGCCAAATCTCTCCGAATCATGACCAATATTTATAAGACCACGACTTTTGTCTCATTGTATCAAGCGTCCGAGAATATATATCGACAATTCGACAAGATCTTAGTTATCGATGATGGAAGAGAGGTGTACTTTGGTCCTGCTAAAGAAGCGCGAGCTTACTTTGAGGGACTCGGCTTCAAGGAGAAGCCCAGGCAAACCACGCCCGATTTTTTGACTGGATGCACTGATGAGTTTGAGCGAGAGTATGCGGCAGGGAGGTCAGCTGGCAATGCACCTCACAGCCCAGACTCACTCGCCCAGGCCTTCAACAGCTCGAAGTTCTCAACTCTCCTGGCTAGCGAGATGTCTCAATACCGCAAGGTTGTTGCCGAAGACAAGCAGAAGCATGACGATTTCCAAACTGCTGTCCACGACAGCAAGCGCAAGGGAGCCTCCGAGAAGTCTGTCTACAGCATTCCATTCTATCTACAAGTTTGGGTTCTTATGCAAAGGCAATATTTGATCAAGTGGCAAGACAAGTTCTCACTTATCGTCAGCTGGGTCACCAGTATCGTCATCGCAATCGTCCTCGGTACCGTCTGGCTCAACCTTCCCAAAACATCTGCTGGAGCTTTCACTCGCGGTGGTCTCCTCTTCATCTCCCTGCTGTTCAACGCCTTCCAAGCCTTTTCAGAATTGGCTAGTACGATGATAGGACGGCCTATAGTTAACAAGCACAAAGCCTACACCTTCCATCGGCCCTCGGCTCTATGGATCGCACAGATTATTGTTGATTTGGCCTTCTCTGCTTGCCAAATTCTACTTTTCTCAATAATTGTATATTTCATGTGCGGCTTGGTAAGGGACGCAGGCGCTTTCTTTACCTTTTACTTGGTCATTGTGAGTGGCTACTTGGCGATGACTTTGTTCTTCAGAACAGTCGGTTGTTTGTGTCCTGATTTCGACTATGCGATCAAGTTTGCAGCAACGATTATTACGCTGTTCGTTATTACGTCTGGGTATATCATCCAATACCAGTCAGAAAAAGTCTGGATACGGTGGATCTACTGGATTAATGCTCTCGGTCTCGGCTTTTCAGCCCTCATGGAGAATGAGTTCAGTCGTCTCACTTTAACATGCACAGCAGAATCTCTCATTCCATCTGGACCCGGCTATACCGATATCAACCATCAAGTCTGCACTCTTGCCGGCAGCGTCGCTGGAACTAATCAAGTATCCGGATCTGCATATATTACCCAAGGTTTCTCATACAAGCCCAGTGAGCTATGGAGAAACTTCGGTATCCTCATCGCCTTGATCGTTGGCTTCCTAATCGCAAATGCTACACTCGGAGAATATCTAACCTTTGGAGCTGGAGGTAACACCGCCAAGGTCTTCCAGAAGCCCAATAAGGAGCGAGAGGAACTCAACGCTGCGCTTATTTCTAAGCGTGATGCCCGCAGAGCTCACAAGGGA
The DNA here is from genome assembly GCA_037952635.1 of Bryoglossum gracile. Lineage (NCBI taxonomy): Eukaryota > Fungi > Ascomycota > Leotiomycetes > Helotiales > Bryoglossaceae > Bryoglossum > Bryoglossum gracile. Next base: position 19,973 of record JAPZPB010000331.1, on the reverse strand, counting down.
GAGGCTGAGGGGTCCGAGATCAACATCAACTCGAAAGCCATCCTTACTTGGGAGGGATTGAACTACGATGTCCCTACCCCCTCCGGCGAGCTCCGCCTTCTGAGAAACATTTACGGCTACGTTAAGCCCGGTGAGCTCACTGCACTTATGGGCGCTTCCGGTGCTGGAAAGACCACCCTCTTGGATGTCTTGGCTGCGAGAAAGAATATCGGTGTCATCTCCGGTGATGTTCTCGTTGACGGTATTGCTCCTGGTACTGCTTTCCAGCGTGGAACCTCATACGCAGAACAACTCGATGTTCATGAGTCTACGCAAACTGTTAGGGAAGCACTTCGTTTCTCGGCTGATCTCCGTCAACCGATCGAAGTTCCCCAGTCAGAAAAGTACGCCTACGTCGAAGAAGTTCTCAGTCTTTTGGAAATGGAAGACATGGCTGATGCCATTATCGGAGACCCAGAATCTGGTCTTGCCGTCGAGTAAGTCTTCTCCGGTGCTATGGAAATTCCCGAATTTCGCATGGATCTCGAGTATTCATCCCAGCCTAATTACTAGCCCTATCTTGATTATCTTTCCACTTGTGTTTTCAATTTGGGCTGTATTTTCAAGACAAGTTAGTAATCAAACTGTAATGAATATTAAAGAAGCCTAGTTTTCATTTAATATAAATGCTAACTCGTTTCTCTTAGACAACGCAAGCGGGTTACGATAGGTGTCGAGTTAGCCGCTAAGCCCGAACTTCTCCTCTTCTTGGACGAACCTACCTCTGGTCTCGATTCCCAATCTGCTTTCAATATCGTCCGTTTCTTGAAGAAACTCGCTGGCGCCGGACAGGCTATTCTCTGCACGATTCACCAACCTAACGCCGCTTTGTTTGAGAACTTTGATCGTCTACTCTTACTTCAACGGGGTGGAAATACTGTCTACTTTGGTGATATCGGAAAGGATGCCTGCGTCCTACTCGACTACTTCCGCCGTCATGGTGCTGAATGCCCTTCCGACGCTAATCCCGCTGAGTTCATGCTCGACGCCATAGGAGCTGGCCAAACGCCCAGAATCGGAGACCGTGACTGGGCAGAGATCTTTGTTGAATCTCCCGAACTTGCCAACATCAAAGATCGCATCTCTCAGATGAAGGCCCAAAGACTCGAGGAAGTCGGTGGCAACTTCAAGAAGGACGAACGAGAATTTGCAACACCTCTCCTTCACCAGCTCAAGATTGTTCAAAAGAGAACCAATCTCGCCTTCTGGCGCTCTCCCAACTACGGCTTCACCCGCCTTTTCAACCACGTTATCATCGGCCTCCTGGCCGGTCTTGCATACCTCAACCTCAACAACTCCCGACAATCCCTCCAATACCGGGTCTTCGTAATCTTCCAAGTGACCGTCCTCCCCGCCCTAATCCTCGCCCAAGTTGAGCCTAAATATGCCCTCTCCCGCATGATTTACTACAGAGAAGCATCAAGTAAAATGTACGGCCAATTCGCCTTCGCCTCTTCGCTCGTTGTCGCCGAACTCCCCTACTCCATCCTCTGCGCCGTCGGTTTCTTCCTCCCACTCTACTACATGCCTGGCTTCCAGCACGCCTCTTCCCGTGCCGGGTATCAATTCCTCATGGTTCTCACCACTGAACTCTTCTCCGTCACATTAGGCCAAATGGTCGCTGCCCTCACGCCCTCGCCTTTTATCTCCGCGCTCCTGAACCCATTTATCATTATTACATTCGCCCTCTTCTGCGGCGTCACAATCCCCAAACCCCAAATCCCCAAGTTCTGGCGCGCCTGGCTCTACCAGCTCGACCCCTTCACACGTCTCATCAGCGGCATGGTCGTCACGGAACTACATGGCCGCACCGTCATCTGCGCCCCCAACGAACTCCAGCTCTTCACTTCTCCCAGCGGCCAAACGTGTGGGGATTACATGGGCCCGTTTTTTGAGCGAGGGGGCGCGGGGTATCTGGTCAGTAATGCGACGAGTGCTTGCGAGTATTGTGCGTATAAAGTCGGGGATCAGTTTTACCAGGCCTTGGAGCTGGACTACGGGAATCGGTGGAGGGATTTGGGGATTTTGATGGCGTTTATTGGGAGTAATCTTATTATTCTGTTTCTCGGTGTAAGTTTTCCCTCCTGGCGTGGTGATGAGTTGACGCTAACATGAGGTTTAGTCGAGATACCTGAATTTCAACCGGAGGTAGACACCATGGGAGTGGGGTGGAGTTGGATGGAGATGATCACGGTGGAATGATCTGCTGTTGAAACTCAAGTCCTCTTTCCGACGTTTCTTTCCTGTTTAATTTTCCATCAACATACTGTACACCTTTCCATGCATCAGCGGGAAGATTCTATTCCGATTTGAGTTTCTCCCTCTTATATATTTATTACTATCATCATGATCATCGTGGGAGGAAATTTGATTATAATTAGAAAGGAGATTATTGTTATTACCTATTGTATCAGCAGGAGGAATGCTGGAAACGGAAAAGAATGAAAATAGATTGTAGAATTAAAAGGGAGTGTATTGTTCATAGGGTTCATCGAGTACATAATCCTGCACAGCAACCTGCCTCTCTTACCTTCCACTCATTTCCTTCCCAGTCTCACACTGCCAAAAAGCCCTGGGAGAGTCTCTCCGTCGTCAGAGTAAGTGCTTACAAGGAACTAGTACTCATTCCTATCAATCTATTATCAAACAAGCGAGGACACATCAGAGCTGCCCAAAAAAAGGGGGGAGGGGAGGTGTTCCCGGTCCGAAAGGCCGACAGATAGTTCTTCCCCCGTAGCCAAGCCCAGCCCCGTAACCGAAGGAGAGAAGCGGGAGATATCTAGTACCTGGAACAATATCAAAAGTGCTTTCTAGTCTCGAGTCGCGAACAGAGGGTCTGGCGTGCTGGGGATAAGATCTGGAGTCTTGATACTTGGTGTTTGGTGTTTGGTGTTTGGAGGGAGTCGAGGAATCGATATATGTATTGTAATTTTAATTTTATGCGTATTGAGTACTTTGATAAATTAAAGTTTATTGTTTGCTAAATATGCGATGTGAATTTCCTGAGGTTAGTATTATTGCGTGACTGTTTGTGAGTTGGCAGGGTATTGGTAGAGCTACTTTATGATATTCTTTAGGAAGGCCGACATTCGATAGGTTAGTTGGAAATTCCTGCGAGTAGATAACGAGAGATAGATTAGAGTATCTGAATTAGATAAGACAGGTATTGGGATGAGCAAAGAGTAGACTGAGAATCAGCTGAGATGGCATCTATCCCGAACTTGCTTCATGGCAGATTCATTCAGATCTGGAAGTAGAAGGAAATGGCATCTTAAAACAATAGGTTAACTAAGTTACTGATTCAGAACTCTAGACACGAAGTTCAGACCCTGCTTAACTTCGTAATGCTATTGTTAACTACCTGGAGATGGCTCTGGAGAATAGTCTTATATTAACTGCTTAACGAAAGAGATTCTGGCAAAAGCTCGCAAAGCTTCGAAGGCTCTGATTTATGTTATTAATAGTCTGTGGAACCCGAGTAAAGCGGAAGATGGGCTCCTTGTTCAGGTTAAAGGAACTTTTGATCTAGGTGCGACGGTCTTTGGAGTTGGGAGCAATTATTGCTTTGAGAAAAATGCAAGGTGGATGATCTTAGATATAACCGTCTCGATATATCAAGGAATTCCGGAAATGGTTAAAGGGGATGCATTTTCACCTGATGGGAGAAGTTTCAGATGTCTCTATGATATTTCACTTTGGAAACACTATATAATGTGGAAACATATGGGGATAGCAAGAGGGAATGGTGGGGTGAGTACTATACTGGTATTTGATAGTTTGAATACCCATTGACAGTGAGACAGCATCAATATGAACATTGAAAAACATGGCCTAATACCCGGCCCAACTCCTCCTTTTCATGCAAGCAAACTTTTTCCAATCCATTCCTGAAAATCCTATCCTAAATTCATCTCACTGAACTATCCGCGCATAGGGGTGTTAGGATTATTCTACTTGAAGGGTTTAGAGGCGAGTAAAACTTACCTTGTCAGCCTTTCCTTCTAACTCCTCAAATGCATCTAAGACGTCAAACCCCATCCCAAGCAAAACATCCCTCTCTTCTCCTTGCACCCAGTTCAACACCACACCCGTACTCCTACTGCTTTTACACTGTCTGATCCCCAGCCATGCCAAGCCTTGCAAGACAATAGCTGCCTGTGGAGTATTTGGCACCACTGGCGCGAGAATCCCGCCGATTCCGCCTCCGCGCTCGGGATTTTTGTTGCTATTGCCGTTACCGTTCGTGGTAGGCAGAGTGGAGGACAATAGTGACGGGGATTTGAGAACCGGTACGTAGGTCGAGAGGGTGGAGTCAGGGCGAGCTATGATTACCGTTCCTACCAAGCTGCCGTCAACCGGACTTTTCGCTCTGACCACACCGCAGAGTTTCTCGTCCGCAAGAGCTAGGTGGTAGAGAGCTAGGATCTCCGGGCCAGAGTGGGCTTCCACGTGCTCTAATACGCTAGCGGCGTTTTCAGCGCCGGAAATCAGATCGAATGCGAAGCTTACACGCTGGATACTAGAGAGAAGACCTTCGGGTGGGGTCCAGTGGGAGAGGTTGCGGATGGTGAGTATATACAGCAGGCGCGGGGATGAGATGTCCCAGCCGTTGGCGGCGAACCAGCGTTTCAGGCGAGCACCTTCTGTGAGATCACTCATTGGGATACCGGGGAAGATGTTCGGGATGGAAGCTCCCAGCTGTAGAGCCTGAATTCCCGGTCTGGATAGGAGACCACGGATAGCGCGTTGATGGAGGGAATGTCCGATCGACAGGTTTCGTTTTGAAGGGTCAACGAAGAGGGCAGAAATGGTACCAAGAGAGGAGGAAGGATGGTAGTAGGTTGCGCAGAAGCCAAACAGAGCTTGCGTACTAGAGTTACGGACGACGTAATGAGTGCCTTCAATCAACTCGCCAGTTTCTGCTGATGTAGCCAACTCGAAAGTTGCAGCGGTCGCACCGGACAGTCCTAGCAGCGTACCCGACGGAGGAGCTTTCTCAATCGTCTTGATGAGTTCTTGCAGGCCTCTGCGATCTCGATCTCTGTTCCAACTTTCGACAAGCCAATGTTGTCTAGACTTCTGCACCTTTCTGCTTTTTCGTAAAGTACCAGGAAGAGTTCCTTGGGGAACGAATTCGCCAAATAGAGCTCGGACGAGGGCACTCATTGCTGTTTCAGTGAAGTCAAACGTACAGACGTATGTTCCGATTGATTTATCCATGGCAAAGTCGTAAGGGGAGCTGACTGAGACCACAATGAGTGATTTCTTCTTGCCGCCTGCACTGAGCATGGAACACATCATGGCAACATGCTTGGTGAAGCCATTCTGATAGAGATTCCTGTTCGCGTCGGCAGTGATAATGATGATTGCTGCAGCTCTATTAATCAGGTTCTCATGTACTGGACGAACTCCATTTGCTGTGTAGGAGGTGTGTAGTAGCTTTCCGTGTCGTTGTCTTGCGAGTGATCTGCCGAGTTCGCGAAACACGCCTTCTCCACTCATAATAGAGGACCGGTGTAGCCATTTGTCATGTTCGGTTGAGACAGGCCTTGCTTGCTCATTGAGGGCCTTGGTAGCTGCGGAGGCAGGTAAGGGTTTGACAAGAGGTGTGAGTAGGAGCAACTCCTCATCTGCGTACAAGGTATTGGAAAGAGGGAGCAGATGCCCTTTGTCTCTCATAATTGTGATACTGCCATCGTACGCTTTAGTTGAGAGTGCCAAGTGGGTTGGGTGCAGAGTCGATAATATGCTTATTCCGGGTGGATTCAGAGCCTTTTGCCAGTTGGTACATTTCGATTTTAGAGTGAGCACCCGCTTCAAGGAAAGCATGATACGATCTCTTGAGATCATGTCATTCTCAACTCCAAGTTTTAGTCCGGATATGGCTTCCTGTTGGACGGCGAATGAGCGACAAAGGAGTACGAGATCACAGCCCGCCTCGACTGCCATTACAGTGCCTCCTCGTACACCAATATCGTGACTTAAAGCATCCATCTCGAGACATTCGGAAATCGTAACTCCATTGAACCCAAGATCATTTCGTAATAATTCATCAACAACCTGGTCACTCAGACAGGCGTGCATAACATTCATACCTGAGAATTATCAGCAACTGAGTGATCGAGAGCCGGGGAAAGAACTTACTCGCATTGGCCATCGCGCATCCACCGACCATCATAGCATCTAACCCTTCTCTAATCGCATTCCGAAATGGGACAAGAGCACTTAAGCTCAACTGTTCGATCGTCTCGGTAATTATGGGCATGTCTAGTGACGAGCCTAGAAAGTCGAGATTGCCATAAGAAGGGAAATGTTTCCCGCAAGTCGTGATGCCGGCATCCTTGTACCCATTCATCGCAGCAATTCCATACTGAGATACTTCTTGAGGATCATCCCCACTAGCTCTCACGCACATTGGCTGATATCGTGCATTCGTCAGAACATCTAGCACAGGTCCCATAATCATATTCACACCGACAGCAGAGACCTCTTTTGCAGTTGCGTTTGCCACGTCATAGGCCAATTCAGGGGAACCAGCGGCGGCCACTCCCATCGCACTAGGAAATTGACAGATGTACTCTTCATCGAAGAGACTATTAACCCCGCCATTTTCTTGATCGAGAGCAATCAGAAGAGGCACCGGATGACCGGCTTGGTGAGCGATCGTTTGAAGCTCCTGAACGAGTTTGGCCGTCTGATGGGCAGCTGGGGCGGTCAGTTTATGTTGAGATTAATGAAAGGATTTAAATTCTCATGAATAGACAGAAGAAGAGAATGGCAACAGCACACTACGTGACTAGCGGAAGAAAGGACTACGAATCCTCCGGAACATGACTCCGATGACTTGCATGTAGAAAAGAACCCAATTTGGACCTTTGATGAGGCACGCAAGATAAGTAAGAAAGCATGTGTACTTTTCAAGTTCTTAGTGGTCAACAGAATAGCCCCTAAGTGATGATCCTCAATGAGAGTTCTGATCTGAGGCGTGACTTCTGTCCCTTCCCATCCCATGAAAAACAGTTGGCCCATGGCCCTGCGACAAGTCAGCACAGCACACCTCATCAGGCTCATCCAGCGGCTCTCTTCCTCACGAGACCTGGGTCTAAAAAGTACACCAAACATACCAATCGAGGTCTTGCCAGAGCGGGTCCAGCTCGTCTCCTTCGGTCGCCTCCATCTTCACCTTCACCTTCACCTGTGTCCTCGGTTGGTCTGACACCTTGGCTGACACGTTGGACAGAGTTTGATTTGATAGTAGTGCGAAGTGGATATGGACTGATGAGTTGGGACGGTTGGACTAGTTGGATTGGGATTGTGATTGTAGAGGCGGGGTGTAATGGGCTGGCACAACGTCGCTCCAGTTCATGAGACGGACATGGGCATCACATACAAGCATGTTCATGGAATGGACAATGCAACGTTTTGGTTGTGCAGAGTGTGAGTAGTGGGTGTAGGGTGGTGATGGTGGATGTGGATGTGGATGTGGATGTGGATGTGGATGTGGATGTGGATGTGGATGTGAATGTGTTGGTGTTCTCATAGCCTTGCAGGAGAAATGGAGAGTGGAAGCGGGAGACTCAGGAGAGACGAGAGAGAGAACCCAGAGGAGAGACACGAGAGAGACAGCTGTGGAATAGTAAGGCTTGATGTGAGCTCTGCTTACTTACTGGTGATTGGCCATAAGCTACCGGCGAGATTTGGTCAGCTGCACGTGACCTGCTCATTCTCGGCCCGACAAGCCTTGCCACCTTTGTTCTTCCGTATATATATATACATGTAAGTCTTACATACATATATTCAAGTCGAGGCAAAGAAAGGCGAACATATATACTCTGTACTTTCGTACCTCCATGTCACGCCTCATCCCATTCTCACCCACCGTTGCGTGCCCCTATCCGATTTCTTCATTCGCCCAAGCAATTTTCCAAGTTGGTCCTATCGTCCCGGCACATGCGGCGTATCAATCACTCCCTCTCATGAGACGTTACATCCCCTTTTCGAGTCTACGATACCGAGCCTAAATCTTATTTGCAAGTAACAATCTCATCTCTTCCAGTACCATGAACCAACGAGTCACGACTTGCCATTTTGCATTTGATAATGGGATGCTACTGTATGTACTGTACTGACAGTACAGTGCAGTACTAGCCTACTTTTTCCTTCCCCCACCCCCACTCCCACTCTTGATTTGGTTTGAGCCCGCTGATGGCGTAGACTACAGTACTATTGTCTACTGTATGGAGTGATGCTAGCTAGATGGCAAGTTGATGGGGCGGCTGCAGGAGATATCTAGGTAGAGCTCGATTTTGGAAATCATATGTCATTTCCTGTGTAGTCTACAGTTGAATCGGGCGCCGGAGGGCTTTTTTTGTTATCTTATCACTACCTAGCTTTCCATACAGCACCGAAATCAAGTTGATTTCTCATACACACACAATTCTTCAATCATATTCTCTCATTGTTTCAGAAAGCCAGGATGCCCTCCGCACTTCCCACTAGCAAACCTCCAGAGATCATAACGAAGTTCACAAACTGTCGTCTCCTTCTCGGAGAGAAACTGGTCTACCAAGATCTCTGGGTCTCCTCCTCGACCGGCAAGATCATCAACTCGCAATCCGCCTTCTACACAAATCACACGATCCCAAATGTGACCTTCAACCTCAGTGGCAGGATCATCTCCCCAGGTTTAATCGATGTGCAACTCAATGGCGCTTTTGGATTCAACTTCTCTCAGATACCGGAAGATGTGCAGAGCTACGGCAAGGAGTTGAAGAGGGTGAATAGGAGTCTGATCCAGACCGGAGTAACATCCTACCTCCCTACTCTGACTTCAGAAAAAGTCGAAGTCTACCACAGCGTACATTCCCTCCCCTCTCTCCTCCTCCTGTCATTAACAAAAACCAGGCCCTTCCTTTCCTTGGTCCTTCGGGCACCTCCCGATGCTCATCAGATGGTTCTGAATCCCTCGGCGCCCACTGTGAAGGCCCCTTCCTCTCACCCACCAAAAACGGAATCCACAAAGTGGAAAACATCATTCCCGCCAGCTCAATGAAAGAACTAGAATCTACATACGAAACATCCAACCTGCCCAACATCAAGATGATAACCGCCGCCCCGGAAGTATCGAATATGATGTCCCTCATCCCGTCCATCACCTCTCTGGGTATCATTTTCTCGATAGGACACACGGAGTCGACTTATGAGCTTGCAAGCCAGGCCCTAAGCCAAGGCGCTACTATGATCACGCACCTATTCAACGCGATGCGTCCACTCCACCACCGCAACCCCGGTGTCTTCGGCGTTCTCGGAACACCCGGTCCTCTCCCTCCCTCCCCTCCCCCAAGCTCCGCCAACACACCTCCAGCCTCACCCTCCCGCTCTACGCCCAGCTCACCAAAACTCCCACCCATGAACAGCACCCCCTCTGAAGAATCCGTCCTCTCCTCCCGCGCCTCCCTTCCACGCCCCTATTTCGGCCTCATTTCAGACGGCATCCACCTCCACCCCTCATCCGTCAAAATCGCATACAACGCGCATCCGCACGGCTGTATTTTAGTCACCGACGCCATGCATCTAGTCGGTCTCCCAGATGGCGCTTACGCCTGGACCAACGGCGAGCGGATCGTGAAAATGGGCCCCAAGCTCGTTCTGGAAGGAAGCGACAAGATCGCCGGGAGCAGCATCACGTTGATGGGGTGTGTGAATAACTTCCTGGCGTTTACGGGATGTACGGCGGAGCAAGCGTTGGGCTGTGTGACGGGGACGCCGGCGCGGATGTTGGGGTTGGAAGGAGTGAAGGGGACGTTGGATGCGGAGGCGGATGCGGACTTGGTGGTGCTGGAGGAGGCGGTGGTTGGTGGGAGGAGGGAGCTCAAGGTGGATCAGGTTTGGAAATTTGGGGAGAGGGTTTGGGATTTGGAGGAGTCTGTGAGAGTAAAGGTCTGACGACGCCGTGAGTTGGATGTCAAGACAGGACAGGACTGCACTGGACTGCACTGTACACAATTTGTATATACTGGGAGCAAGCCGAAATCCAGCCAGAAAGGTTGCAAAGCATAGCTCGGCGTTCGGGGCTGGGCAATGGGATTTAGATTCGCGAATAGAAAAAAGAAAGGCCAGACGTTTTCTCACGAGCCATATCTTATTTGAAGGGAATCTCGTGTTGTGTTTTCTTGTGTACTGTATAGTACAGTCTCAATCGCTGAGCCGAAATGCATCTACCAATCACGAATTCCAAAGCGACCGAGTAGCAACCTAGGATCGGTTTTCCGCTAACTATATAAAATGCGCTAAATCAAAACCTCTCTCAGCCATTGGGCTCGGCCAAATCTCTCCCTACTAGATCTCTGCCCCTTTACATTTTCTCGCTTAATCCCTCTACCCCCCGTAAAGCACCTCGCCTCTGTACTGTACTGTACTGTACTGTACCTAATAAACGCCAATTCTTGCACTCATCCGATCGGGAATCAACTCTGGGCTGTGACTTCTCAAAGGGTATTCGGTGGCAGGGGCGGCGAGCAAGGTGGATGTGAGTGGTTTGGGTGCTTGGATAGAGGGTTCTTCCTTGACTTCTGGGGTAATTGGGAGTTGGGTTGCATTGGCGTGACGAGGACCAGTGCGCATCTTTGAGGGTAGGATTTGTTCGAAACCTTGGGAGGAAGCGACTGCTTCGATGGATTTGAAATACTACCGACGCTATTAGTACGGAGACTGGGCTAGTGAGGTTGGAGAATGTACCTTGACTGTCTTGACTTGCAGTTCTAGTGTGGCATCCTCATCAACCACGATCATAGGATGTGGGTGAAGCTGTAGCGAAGAGAGAGTCCACATATGATTTACACCCCCCTCAATACACCTCTGCAGTGCCAACGCCTTATGCGCCCCCGTAATAATAATCACCACCTCCCTCGCCTCCAGCACCGTCTGCACACCCACCGTCAACGCCATCTTCGGGACCTTCTCCAAATCATTATCAAAGAACCTGCTATTCGCAATTATCGTATCATACGCCAAAGTCTTGACTCTTGTTCTGGAAGCTAGGGAGGAACCGGGTTCGTTGAAAGCGATGTGGCCGTCGGGACCGATGCCGCCGAGGAATAGGTCGATGCCGTTGTGGGCTTTGATGGCGACTTCGTACGCGACGCATTCGGCTTCGAGGTCGGGAGCGTTGCCGTTGAGGATGTGGATGTTGGCCGGGTGGACGTTAACGTGGGAGAAGAAGTGCTTGTACATGAAGGTGTGGTAGGATTCGGGGTGGTCGCGGGGGAGGCCGACATACTCGTCCTGGATTCATTTAGTATCTAAAGCCCGACCTCAAGAACAAGATATGCAAGGCTGAGTGTACCATGTTGAAGGTAACGACATTTTCGAATGAGATCTCTCCAGATTTGTACTTTTCAACGAGGATCCTGTAGATTCCGACTGGTGAGGAGCCGGTTGGGAGACCGAGGACGAAGGGGTTAGCGGATGTGGGAGCGTATGCCTTGATTCTGTCTTGGGGAGGTCAGATTTGGAGATACTTGGGTGGGGGAAGCGGGTATTCACCAATGATGTACTTGGCAATGTATGCAGACGCAGATGTAGGGTCGTCTCTGATGATGAGCCTCATTTTGGTGGTCGATTTGGGTTGACTCGGGTTGATTGCAGGTTACGAGAAGGAGAAGGGATGGAACTTTGCAGGAAGTTGATATAAAGATCAGATGTCAAATGTAGGTGAATCATTAGAGCAGCGAGTAGCAAAAGTAAGAGAGAATCAAGCTCCAAGCTCTGGATCTCAGCGGATATCAGAAACACATGTGACCTATAACTTTGATCACCTCAGGATACCTCAGGATACGTCTACATATCGAGCGGTTTCTTTGGTATGGAACGTCACCTAACCCCATTCTCAGCACCCCATTCTCACCATAGACCAGCCAGGTGAAAGTTTAACTTCGTAAGTACTGTACAGTACTGTACTAGGTCCGACTGAAATGCCGGTAGGGCGTTTTTGGTGGTTGAGTTTGATCAGCCAAGCTCCAGATTGTGGCAGCCAATTGGCACATTGCTATGCAGAACTATCCTAATCCTAGGTATTGGATTGGTGGGGGGGAGGTGAGTATGTGAGTATGTGGTGAGTGTTGTGGCCAGGACGACACTGATGACTAAGCTTAAAGTTTTCGAGAAAGTCATGTCATGCGAAACTCGAATCGCTGGTTATCTTAACCGAGATACTTAGATAAGCAGCCCTGACTACAGTACAGTAAGGTTTAGTCTGCTAGTGGATTTTGTGCTGGACCCAAATTCGCTTGAAATCGACAGCCATAAATTGTAACGTTGCGTCTCTGCTCTCAGCTCTCTGCTGCTCGCCCATCCATACCGACAACGTCCCAGTTCCCGTCTCAGTCCCAGTCCCAGTCTCAGTCCCAGTCCTGTCCATGTCCCATCTATTTACGACAACACGAGTATCGAGCAACACTGGTCACTGGTCCCTGGTCACAGCCGCCCCCCAATGCACAATGCACTGCACTGCCTCTCGCATACAGTACCAACCAGGGGAAAGGCAAGCCAAGGCAAGGCGACACTGCCGGCAAGTTGGGTATGCTGTACGAAGTATGCGTACGCTTTTCTCTCGAAATCTCCGCGTTCTGCGGCTTTGCGGCCAGTGATTTGCATTCCCCAGATGGTCACCAGCAAGTTTCTGATACTGTACGTCCCGTTGACCATTGTTCTGCAGTCTCCTAGTGTCTCGAAGCAGAATCCACCGCTCCAATGGCAAATGCGTGTCAGGTTGATATTCCCCAGCCAGGTTGGACATGGCTACTTAGCTACTCTAGCTACTCTGGCTACTCTATTGCATACTCTTATTCTTATCATTATTGCTATTTACAATACTCGTTTCATTCTTACCTAAAATCTCATACGTTAACATGAAAAGCACTACACTTCCTGTTGCTTTCTAATTCCGCAATGGCAAGATTACGATCGCCATAACTCAGTGTTCTCTCGTCCTATCAGTTGTTCGGTCTTGCGTCCCTTGGATGGCGCAATAATATTCTCCCAAGCAGGAGTCTGGCCGAGGATCCTCAAGACTACCACCTACCCCCTACTACCTACCACCTACCACCTACTACCTGCCACCCTACCGATATCTCTTGCGCTCTTGTGCAATTGCACGTTACTTAAAGCCCCTCGACCGTTTCCACTACTGGCTCCCGGGACAGCTGAATCCACCCTACACCTCACCTACCATTGAACCATTCAATTACTACGTTCGTCTTCCTGTACGCCGTTCTCTCTCGTTCTCGTGTCGCGCCCGTTTGGACATCTACCTTCCCTCCTGAGGCGGCCTTCCCCCCATCTCACCACACTATCCCAATTGCCAGCTTCCAGATTCTTCTTTTACGAAGGGGCAAGGGTAAATCCGCTGCTACAGTATTCTCATTGCACCACTAAACGCCGCCTCTCCCGCCACCCTCTCCCAACCTGGTACCATGCCGACAGAATATGGAGAACGCAACCACGACTACTAGAACTGCAACAACCTGCCGATCCTCGTCGTCTCACCTAAACTGCCGCTACCACTCCTACTACCAAAGAAGTAAAGTTACAGCAAGAGTAGCTACCACTATTTACCCTAGCAGCGCCGCGTAGCGCCGCCGGAACTACAAATTCTTTCTATATTATGTATGAACCTCTGATGACATGCAGCCGCTCATTCCTGCAATGCTCCGGTTACGACAGGCCTTCTACGCTGCGCTCACCAGGAGCCTGCTGAGAACCAAGTCGGTGCTGCAAACGATTCTCAATATCTGGATCTCGCCGTCTGTCACCAAGGGCGAGAATGGACAGACCACTGAGAGTTATGGGGGTAAGATGGGGGTTCAGGACTTTATTGATGGCGTAGAAAGAGATTTTAGGGGAGTGGTAGCGAGGAGGAAGTTGGAGGTTTTGTCGGCTAGGTTGAGGGAGGAGTTTTTGGAAAGTTTGCAGGAGAATCCGATGTGCATGCTTCCGTCTTATAATCACCAGCTTCCAAGTGGAGATGAGTGTGGGACTTTTCTTGCTCTGGATGTTGGAGGGTCGACGTTTAGAGTTGGTTTGGTTGAACTCTCTGGGAAGAAGGGAGGGGTCCAAGAGAGCACGATTTTGAAGAGAGCATCTTTCAAGATCAACTACCCGGTTAAGCAGCTGAAGGGAGTGCTCTTTTTCGACTGGATGGCCGAGAGGATAGAGGAGACGATTTCCGGATCAACTAAAGGTCATGACATGATGGATGCTCCGCTATCGATGGGGCTTGCATGGTCATTTCCTATACAGTATGTTACTTTTGACTTTTCATCGACAAGTCAGCTGACAAGTTTAGACAAACCTCACTTCGAAGTGGTCTCCTCCAAGGAATGGGCAAAGGCTTCCTCGCTGCCCACGGTCTCCTAGGACAAGACCTCGGGGATCTCATCCAAGACTCCTGCTCTCGACGCGGTCTCAACGTCCAACTCACCGCCATCGTCAACGACTCTTCCGCCACCCTCCTCTCCAAAGCCTACGTCGACTCCACAACTCGCTTCGCTCTAATTCTCGGCACAGGTGTCAACGCAGCCGTCCATCTCCCAGTCCACATCTTCGCTGCTCCCAAATTCGGTGTCAGGCCTTCGGAGTGGCATGATGAGGCTAAGTATGTTATTGTGAACACCGAGTTGTCGATGTTTGGGGCGAAGGCGCTGCCGTTTACGAAGTATGACAAGCAACTGTTGGCTGTGCATCCGAATCCGACATTTCAGCCGCTAGAGCACTGTGTTAGTGGTGGATATCTGGGAGAGATTGTGAGGTTGGTGTTGGTTGAGGGGATTCAAACGGCGGGGTTGTTTGGTGGAGTTGTGCCGGCGAGTTTGAGGGAGAGGTATTCGCTGGAGACAGAGACTCTCTCGCATATTGCATCGTAAGTCCCTATCCCTCCCATCTAGGCTCAATGCCAGATAATAGCTGATAATTCGTTCAGGGACAACTCCCCCTCACTCAGCAAAGCGCAATCCCTCTTCCTCTCCAAGCACCCCACTCCCTCTCCTCTCTCACTCACCGACCTCACAACCCTCCGCCTCATCGCCTCGCACGTCACCTATCGTGCAGCTGGTATCATCGCGGCGGGTGTCCACGGTCTCTGGCAGTTACGGAATGACTCTGAGTCTATTACCGCAGCGGAGAGCAAACATACATTGGTAGCCTTCAACGGCTCAGTGATGGAGAACTATCCCAACTTCAGGACCAGCTGCCAGAAGCATCTTGACACGTTGGTTATGGCTAGTGGTGGAAGAGAGGGGATGTTGGAGCTGGTGTATGCGGAGGAGAGTAGTCTGTTGGGAGCTGCTGTTGCGGGAGCGGTTGCGGGGTTGGACTGTTAGATAATGGTAGGAAGGACATTTTGAAAGAGATGAGGAGGTTATATTGCATGTGAGATTTTGGATGTGGGGGAGTTTAGGTTGGGCATAATTACAGTACATTGCATCTCGATGAGCATATTTTAAATCTGGGTGGTGGTGAGACATGCACCTCAGCCGCAGGTCGAGGTGCATCTGGCGTTGAGTGGCGTGAGACATGTAAGACATGTGATGGGAAATGCGACGAGATATTCTACACCAACGTCATTGTTTCTTGACTCCCCTCTAAACCCAGCTTTCCACCTGAGTATCTCGTTTCGCACGCAATAGGATAAAGCGAGATTTATATCTTCATATCTAACTTCTCCATCTGTTCTGAATGGAGATCTCGGGTCAAGCTCACTCGAGCACACGAGGCAGCGAACGCGGGGAAAGGCCAGCTGTTAGCCTTGTATACACTATAAAAGGCCGCAAATACGACCGAGAGGGCTGAAGTTAATGTGACCGACCTCGCATGCATGTATAGTCCAGTCTCTTCTCTTTAACAAGAATACACAACAGTAATGATATTGCAAACCTTAAAAACGCATTTCCTCTCACATAGCGAGTATCAGAGTTCACAGAGAATTCAAGTTTCCTTTGTCCTATCCGATCTTTGAATCGATAAGATAAGGCTATCCGAACAAACAAATACAGTACTATACTCTATCCCCAACGATGGCATGCATCCATGAATACTTCTTATGCCGCTCTCACACACCACTCGATAACGGCAATTCTTGGTCTGATTTGACATTACACCAATGAGAGGCCGAAGGAAGCCGGAGGAGCACCAAGGAACCAAGCCAGGCGCCCAATAATACCTTTACCTACGTCTTCAGCATACAGTACAGTCTTCTCCAGAGGACTCCCTGCCCTGAAATCACCGCCACCAGCACCACCAGCAGCATCACCAGCAGCACCAGCACGACCACGACCTCCACCACGCCACCAAAAGCAAGTTACTCGGCCACCTGCCCAATCCCGTCCAGCACTCGTGTGCGCCAAACTACCTGAAGACCAACTGCCCTTGACCCTAACGGCCACTAGAACAGCTGCACTATTGCGCCGACATCTGCACTTCTGGGCAGCTTCACATCTCACATCTCACATCTCACATCTCTCCTCTCTCCTTCACCTCTCCTCTACTTGCTCTGGTTGACGTCTTTCCGTCAAATCACCAAACCACCAAACCACCAAACCATCACCCTCACCTCTTTGCCCCCGGGACTCGTTTGCAGTTCAAGCCCCCTCAGGGCCCTCACGCTGCCCTCCACCTCCACAGCCGGTCGCCGTCCCCGTCCCCGTCCCGGCTGACTGTCCCTCCCCATCTTCCACCTCCACACACCATCAGAGTGGAGAGCCACAACCACAACCGCCAAACAACCAAACAGCCAAACAGTCAAACAGCCAAACAGCCAAACACACAAACGCCGTCCATCACCACTCTCCGCCATACTGTATAATACAGCAAAACACCAGCCTATCTTCCTGCCTTCCCACTCCTTACAGTACCGAACCATCCCCACCTCACCAATCAACCCAAACACAGCCCACCACTGTCCTGTCCTGTCCTGTCCTGTAAGCAATCTAGCAATTTTCCGAATGGTTGTCAGATTCACGATAATGCGCACGGATTACATGCAAACACCCGGCTCGAGCTAGCTAGCTTTCCCTTTTCCCATTTCCTCAGATGATTCACTCGCAACGCCATCAAACGAGAACCGCCAGCGGAAACGGGATCGGAATTGGCAGACTGGAGGTTGGGATGGCAGGCTATGAGACGAAAGCTGGGACTTCTCTAATCATGACTGCCACCAGTCCGAATGACATATTGAGGTTGGCGGGTCAGGACGGCGGACAGATGCTAGGAGGGGCGATTGGGGGAGCTATGGGAATAGGGAGTGGGATGGAGGATTTTGGGCATGATTTGAATTTTGAGGGGGATGGGCTGTTGTGAGTATTCTGGGGCTGTCCGTGGTGGTGTGGTGGTTGTATTGTGTTTGGAGCAGAGCATGTTTGTTTCCCTTGGGAGAACGACAGCTGACAAGAAATTCACCAGAGACGACGTAACGAATACCCTCCCGCCTATGCCTTTCACGCCTGGCTACGAACTCGATGCCTTCTCTACTACCTTTGAAGACCCCTTCTCATATCAGTCTGGACCTTTCGAATCGCTGCTTGACGAAAACACACAACAATCCAATAACGACCCATCAACTACCTCTCCCTCCCAAGACCTGGACAACAAGTACCTTTCCTTTGGCGCACCGATACCGAAATTACCTGTCCTGACAGACGCAGGTCAGGTATGGCCATCCATGACTGCCGAGCTCTATGGAATGTTCTTTTTTGCTGAAGATGTGTTTGGGGACAACAATACTGGTGCTAGTCGGCCAATGGAACTGACCTGCTACCGTCGGAATCTCTTCCAGATCAGTGGGACAATTATACTCAACCGTGGGATCAAGAGCACAATCAATGAACAAGGGCAACAAATCCCTTTGTACGATCTTACAGCTTCTATCAGCGCAATAGAATCGATAGAAGGGAAGGCCACGGAGATTATTAGCGTACCATGGAAGACCGCAAACGCAACAAGTAGCGAAGAGAAGGCCGGTGCCGCGCCCCCCAAATTGCCTCTGGATCTCAGCATGAACCCAGAGCTCGACCCGGCCTGCGTCTCTGTTCCCATTGCCTGGAAGCGTCTACAATTTAAGCATGCAACTGCCAATAACGGGCGACGGAAAGGACTTCAGCAGCACTATGTCATTCAGATAAACCTGATGGCTACCTTAGCAACTGGGGAGACTATAAAGTTGTCTGAGATCCAGAGTGGGCCGATTATTGTACGGGGAAGAAGTCCCAGGAATTTCGATAGTAGGAAGGATGTACCGCTAAGTGAGAAGAAGATTGAGGGGAAGGGGAGGACGATGAGCGATGCGAGTGGGACGCCACAGGTAAAGATTGATCCAGGGGTTGCAAACGGGAATTATAGGTTTTATGCTCTGAACGCCTTACAAGTAAGCCCCGCCCCCCCCAACTTAACCATCACTGAATGTCTTGCAGGCGACGTATTGACGAAATAAATAGCAACCACTCCATCTACCAGATTGGTCAAATAACAAAAGCAATCCCGGTCCCCTCTCGTCTCCCTCCTCTGCCTCGGCCGATCACCACCGCACCAAGAAACCTGCCCTAGTACACCAAACCTTATCTTCCTCTTCAATCCCCAATACCACCCGTCCTCCAGTCCCGAAAACACGCTGGAAATCCGAGTCCATGTCCGCTACGCCGCTCAAAACACTGGCTGCCGCACCTATAGATTTGAGCCTGGCGGATGACGAGTATGGGAAGAAGAGTGGAGGGGGGAGGTTTGGGGGGGAGACGAGTCCTGCTATGGAGAGAGGTGGTATGAGTTGGGGGAAAGAGAGTGATGGGAGGGTTGGGGGAAAGGATAGGGAGGGGAAGGTCTTGGGGATAGGGAGTCCAGTGGAGAATGCGGATCTGTTGTACGAGTATTTTCCGTTGAGTTTGGATGATTGGTAAGTTGGCTTTCTATTTTCTTGCATCGTGGGGGATTGCCTAAGAGCCTTGGTTGGAAATTCTTGAGGTATCGAATTTGGAAGAGCTCTTGTGCGCAAGTGCTTGGACAGGGCAATCTGGGTATATCTGTACTGGAAGAGACGGCTATATTTGGAGAACTCAGCAGATGAATCGCGAAAGATTGTCGAGAAGAGACTGACGGAAAACGCAGGATGCCACCCGTGGATGCTATATATAGACCCCATGTGGTCCACCACACGATTGTGCCCGCAGATCTCAAAGCGGCTCAAGTGAAAAACAAGACGAAGAGGTACTTCTCAGCTGACGATTAAGCCAGTGGGTCTCAGGGGAGAATAGTGAATAATGACCACTGGATGTTTTAATACCCAGGTTCGGGCTTGGATAATGAATCTGGATTGAAAGGAAAACACTTACCACAACCGTCCGACTTGTGGACGAAGATTCGGAAGGTGCCCAAATTCCGCAATCGAAGAACGAGAAGCACAGGAGATATCAAGGTGCGGTATATCCGCCCCTGTAGGGTTCACAGGCCCCAGAAGAGCCTCAAGGCTTGATTTGGATTTAGCAAGGCGCTGGGAATTGGAGAGGGGGTATTTTGATACCTGATGTAAGGATATATGGGGGCTTATATTATGGCATTTACACACGTAACTTGAATTTCAGTGCTGAATTTCCAGCGTCCAAATTGCTTTGAGATTCGTGGCAAGGTAGATTACTTGTAATTGACATTATACACATCAACAGTCAGAGAAAAAGCAGTCAAGTCTATCAGAATCCACAAGGAGCAGTTTCAATAGAAGTATGTCGATATAACAACCGCTATAAAGCTGCAAGCGAGATCAAGCGAGAAACAACACAGAGTTCTTATTTCAGCACGGGAAAGAAATCCCGCAAGCCTTACTTAATCTACCTCGTGAGAAATAGGGTACAGTATAGTATATAATACTCTTGTAAGAGATTTGAAGGGAGTGAGGG